>JARGYV010079080.1:0-16227 GCA_029532675.1 Ornithodoros moubata | reverse complement strand
CCAACGTTCGGCGCCAGGGGACGCTAGTTTGCGCGTTGTTCGTCACACGGCGCCACCGTCGTCGCTAGTTGCACTCACCAACACCAGGTGGCGCTACTACCATCTATGATGTCGCAGCCAATTAATTTATTAATGCACTAATCATTAATTGTAGCTAGCGGTGGTCCTCTGAGTTGTAAAAATGAATGTGCAACATGGTGCCGTCTGCCAACCACCGCTACTAAATCTGAAAAATCTGCGCGCTTGGCTCTGGTTGTGACGTCATAGATGGTGGTAGCGCCCCCTGGCGGCGAACATTGGTACTAAAAATTTGAAAATTTCTCGGCGGAAAAGCGCACACATCAGGGAGAGAAGTCGATCCCGCCCTGGGCCGTGGTAAGTGTGTAGTTCTGGGACCCGGAGCAGTACTATTCGTGCTGCGACCTAGTCCTCTTTATCATTGCCGTCGCAACATCTCTACCACACCGCTGCATTCATCATCGCCATCACTCATTCTAAGCTCCGCAGCAATAGGGTAGAGGAAAACCTCCTTATTACTTCACCATAATGAAATTGTTGTTGTTGTTGTTGAACCAGATGACTCTGGTCATGATCGATTTATATTTCAATTGCCTTCCTGGTAAGTAGAAGAACAGCTTTTTATAGCCGACTCATAAACAGATTGGACGCGTTGACCTCCTGAGCACATCCCTCGCCTATCGCCTAATTGGCTAAGTGCCGTATACTCCCGGCACCATCACCACCAACACCACAAAGAGGCGTTCGTGACAGAGGTTCATAAAGAGACTCGCCATCGAGTGAGGCAAGACCAGTGCCTGGGGTTTAACATGCATGCTTGTTGGGTAGTCTCAAGCACATTTCAAACATCTATTCCTTTGACAGCGCATCACAGCGGCCATGTTCTCATAAAAAATAAAGAAATAGTGACATCAGGAAATGCCTATGGGGTTTTACGAGGACAAGGTACGAGATTTTCTCCCCCAGGACATTGAACTTGTGAATAATCGTATGCCTGTTCCAACAAGGTGATGTTTTGTCTGAATCCTACCGTGACAAGTTATTGGGCTCCTTTGTAGATTAGTTGTCATCATCATGCAATGCCTTTGTAAAGGCGATGTGAATATCTGCGGAAGCAACGGTACGCTTCTTCCTGGTTATTGTCGCGATGCTCAAACTGGGATTAACGAAATGAAAAACAGAAGTCTCTTGTACAGAATCTTTGTATACAGCACTGTAAATATAGGAGGCTCCTGCTCAGCTCTCCACAATGAGTTTACTCCTAATTCGGTATATATCAAAATAAATTACATTAGTACGTTAAAAAGGTAGGATTTGCAATCGCGTCCAACGTACCCGTCTTTAGTGTACACTGGAAGCAGAATAGAATGAAAAACACCTCTTGTTTTTCTATGCTTTTTTTTCTTTTCGTTTCAGGGACTAGTTACATTGATTGCCACCGAGTCAGATGGAAACATTCTTTGACTTTTCCTTCTCGTGCTGTTTCAGGAGCAGAGTCACAAGTCATACCGTCCACTAACTGTGCTTACCTTTCGACTCAACTTCGCAGTACATGGACTGGACCCGTTCGGCTACCACGCAGTTAATGTGCTCTTACACTGCCTTGTCTGTCTTCTCTACCACAGGTAATGAAGGTGCACCATGCACGTAACAATCTAAACTTCACTTGCCTTATCTTAAGATAGAAATATGAGATTCGGGATATACATTTGTTTTGTTATGCAAACATAAAAAAAAGTTATACACCCAATAGACATCGAATGCTGTACAGCCTCTTGCAACGGGCTGCACACGACAAAAAGCACTAACACAACATGACCTCTAGTGGAGCAAGCTTCCTTATGTTTACAGCAGCTGCAATAACGTGCAGTGACCTGATCCAAAGAGTTGCCAGCGGACCTCAGTCATCTGCTGACCTTTCATATGGTGGATGCAGGGGGCTCTACACGTTATCTTCTGCTGTCCCGAACGGCGCGCGACGATAGATTGGATCCATTCAAAGGAGACAGGCGAAAGTCAGGAATCACGGACCGTGTGTACCGTTGTGTACGACCGGCAGGATAAAGAAGGTTCAAAGTTTACTCTGGAGAGAAGAGTTCAGCTTTGAACGTTCCTTCCCTGCTCCGAGTGGAGAAATTGGGATTTGCAGCGCTTTTGCCAGTGCAGCAGCGTCGGAGGCAGCTCGGAATTAGACTTCATTAGCGTTGCTCTAGCAAAGATCAGCTCATAGAGTAGTACAAACGAAGACAACAAAGCACTAAATTGTCATTAAAGTGCAATATCGGACAAACGAAAGGCGCAAATCGTGCTTCGGTAATGGGGCGAATAACCGGGAGAACAGCATAGTAAACGTGGGAAGAAAATGAGAGAAAAAATAAATGAAAAGGCGTGCATCAAGTTCGAATATCTGGGGTCGACTCGGATTTCGAATGGAGTGAGCATGAAATAGGGGACATCGGATAGACATGTGGGACCGATTAACCAACTGCAACTCCTCCAGTCAGCAGTGACCCAATCGTGACTAACGAATCCATACCACGGTACGAGCACTCTGGTATAGATTCGCTACGCTTTATTATCATCATCCTCGTCTATTTCGCTTATTTTCTGCTGATTCGTCACTCAATGGAATAGCAAGCCGATTGATCATCTGGCTAACTTTCACGTCGTCCTCTCGTATATCTCCGCAGAAATATTTATCATAAGAAGTGAAAAAAAAAAAGTATAAACAGGTCATTTATACGTGCCGACTTTCATGACTACCAGATCCTGACCATTTCTAAGCACAAAAATGCTCACAGACAAACGCATAATTTACAGCGTACTCGAATATTCTGGGAGGTCGACACCTTGATAATAAATTCCTATTTGAGAAGTCAAACATTCGCTCACATTTATAACAAGGAAAGAAAAAAAAGAAACGCTAATATATCTATGTTGACAGGGATATTCCGTTTTAGTTGCATGATTTCTGCTGTTATAGCCGTATGGTGGTGTATAGCGGGTGGGCAATCAGAGAGACCTTACGTTGGGCCTTTGCAACATGTATTCATCGCCTCCCACCGTAATCTATTTCTGCGCAAATATATCAAAGTCGGCGGACGTCGAGCCTTTTGGACTAAATTTAACACGTAATGCCTAATATTGACTCTACGCGGCAAATCGTCTGGAGGAATGGTTGAATCCAGCCGCCAGACACAGCGTAGCGACCGTTGTCAAATTAAATTTCGAGACGTCGCAGCCGGGGCTCGGCTGGCGAGGGGTTTCCACGAACTGGACAGAAGGTGGTGCAGGGAAGCACATACTTTAATGACGACGCGAAAGCCGGTGGCGCGTGTCAGCAGCAATTAGTCTGATGCGAGGTCACTAGCAATTCGTCGGATTCTGGGTCTGAACGCTGAAACTTTCGGCGCCATTTAACCCGCACCGAAAGTTTCGAAACAGTGACCACCCTTCCCACTCACCCTAAAACAGAATATGGAAAGGAATAATAACGACAACGTCAGTCCCACAGAACATTTTACGGTGCCACGACTGCAGGATGTACATTAACCGAACGCTGCTGCTGACATTTCATGTGGCGTTTTAACTCGGTTCTGGTCGTTGCACATTCAACGTTATATTATCCGTAGTTATTATTCTCATTTGCAGTTGCAGTCTTATCTCTGTCTCTCATGCAGCACGCATTCGGCATAGGAGCATGCAACCATGTGTACTTGAGAACTGATCGAATTCACGAAAAGTCTGAGGGTCGATCCCTGATCTCTCTGATTTCCTATAACTTCTCCTCCTCTCCCACTGAAGACAAAGTGTTTCGTTTTCTCCTCATGCAAATATTAGTCCCAGCAACTGTCGCCACCATATTGTCTAGGTTTCGAAATTTCTCAGAAAGACGTGACTGCTAAGACTACATGCCGGTATCGGTATTTGCGAAACGAAGGTCTACTAAGCATCGCACGTACGCAAGGAATACAGCTCCGCAAATGCTCTTAACAGCTTGAAACGGTCGCCTTTTCCAAGTAAGCAAGTACCAGCGCCTCAGCAAACCAGCTAAGTGCTGTGTCTGCTCATCAAGATACTAATATATGTTATCGTTCGAAACTTTCTATCCTTAAGAAACGTGCAATCAAGTTCTGATTTTTCTGAGTCCCCACTTACATTCGTCTCATCTCAAGCTCGTCCACGGGCGGCATTTTGACGAACGCGTGCTGTTATCACGACTGAAACAAAGGAAATATGATTCTTGCGCTGTATTTTCTGTCCTCTAAACTCCTTGATCTTTCTCAGCACACTAAGACATTTGTATTGTCACTTCGTAAGACATAACTGTTTGTATTGCGAACCGTAAGATGGGTCAGTTCAAGAGGGCTAACCACATCACAAATAGGCCTGGGGGTTCCTTGACGACCTAGGGACCCCATAGGGGCCCGTACAGCTGTTTCACGCTACTTGGACAAGCTTATCTTGTCCAAGCATGCTCCTCCCATAGGTTTTTCAACAAATCTAAGCAGATAGGTACTGCTTGTCTGTTATCTTGATCAGGGTTGTCGAACAGTCTCGCACCAAGGCCCTGACGGTCGACAAGAACCGCAATATCTCCCGTTTATCCGTACCTTCCACCCATATCGGCTTGAACAACATTAGCAAAGGATCTTGCGACCGTGGTATTGGAGATTGCAGACAAGTGTGTCGAAAGCAGTACAACAAATGATTGACTTGAGCGCGCTATGACTCTGTTGGGCTTTAGCTCATTGCCGGAACTAACTTCCTATGCCTTGTCGGCTCTGCATTCACTCTGTCACTTTATTTTTCAGGATATGTCTGTCTATAGTCCCGGCATTTACGAGTTTAGTGGCAGCGCTGTTGTTTTCCATCCACCCGATTCATACAGAAGCAGTAAGTAACGATGCGTCGTACAGTCACTATTTTTCTGACGAAAGTGCAACGAAAGTTAATGGGCAATATGTACTTTGCGTTTTCTGCTTTTAGGTAACAAGTGTCGTGGGCCGAGCTGAACTCTTATCGGCTGTGTTCTATCTAAGTGCCTTAATTTACTACATTAGCAGCAGTCGGAATAGTGATCACACCACCGGTGAGTCCTTTGAAGTCGAACTCAGAAAATGGGGCATAACAGACGTGGGGAATATCAAAAATGACGAAGCCGGAATAAACTCTCAGTCGTCGGCATCATCTGAGCACCAGATTTTACAAAGAACGGACAAAATGGCGTTGGCCCATGCAGTTAGAGGTTCCTACACAGCACCAAGCAAGCACACGATTACACGGATAAAGTGAGACTACTGTCTGCAGCCCAGCGAAATTTCTGGCACAGTGCCGTCTGAAAGAACAGGAAAGTGACCACCATTTTTCAAGAAATTGAAGCAATTCACCGAAAGGCTATTTCGCAGTCTAACACCACGACTTGTCGCTCGATGCGGGTCGCTGATAGAATGTGCCAAATTCCCCGAGTTTGCTGTGAGCCTTGGAAATTCCCCAAAATGAACGTTTCGTCAGGGCGCTGCACACTGTATTCCTGGGAAGGCACGTACATAACGATTAGATGCGAATGCTGTGTTTCACCACGCATGTGGTTGCAGCCGGGTACACCGCTTGTGACTTGACTGGATACAGTCCAGTCAGTAGTAACAAATTATTGTGTCAGTAGAAAGTGTTTAACATTATTAAGTCAGATAAGCAAATTTAGGCGAAGGGTACAATGTGATGTAGTGCTTCTACAGCTGGTGGGTACTGGCGAAATTTAAAATGCACACCTCCTCCGTGTGGGACTACGAACTATGATGAATTCACCTAATCCTGTCCCACACATCATATATGATTTCGTTTTGACAACGAGCCTGAGTGGCCTGAGAACCCAATGAATATCTTACCCACGACAGCGTGAACAATTCGATTACAACTTAGCTGGAACTCACGGGTTAATTTTCGAACAGGGGTTATTAGAAGAAAGGCAGAAAACACTTGTTAGGATATCACTGGCACCTAAGCACGTGCCTTACCGGCCGCCACGTGGGGTGGCCCCCGAGGGAACTGTGAATAAAAAGCGCCAACCGCAGGCTAAAAGGGTTTTTTCCTGGCTCATTGGTCTCTTGGCTGCTTTCCGATAATCAGTTATGTTTCCGTGACTCGCTTGCGTTGTTTTGCTTCCTGCGATGAAAGGTCGTCAGGCCCGAGAGTGGGACTGCCCGCCAGCCTGGGTGGCAGGGGTAGAGTTTCCCAGAAACTGAAGGACTACTTGGTTCGTAGAGAAAGCTACCATATTTAGCAAAAACATCCAAAAGAGTACATGCCGTCATTTAAAAATCGTATACAAATCAGATGGAAAGAAAGAAAGTACCCGTCAAAGCGTGCAACGAAAGATCACATTCCCGCAGCAAGAGAGGATCACATGACAAAAACAGTGTGTCTGGACTCTGGAGAGCCCGCACTGCTGTGACCGTGGCCACACAGCTCATAACACCAGGACTCATACTGGTCCAACCCTTATCAGTCAACTCATACCATACTCAACTCGTACCCACACTATACTCATATCTGGAGACCTCATACCAGCACAGCTCATCAAGTGTTAGCGTAATACGCATGTGCAACGTCATGAGCGGTCGTACAACAAATAAGCGGTCCAAAGGCCTGTGTGAACAGTCATCCTTTGACGCTAAAATGTGAAAAGCCCACTGTGCGCACACTTTATGTCAATCGGCCTTTTGGTCATGTATGTGACTCTCTCCAGAAGGAAGGATAGCACGATTTATACATATTTATGGCGCACCATAAATAACAGTCTAACCAGAAAAGTGACTGTAGTCTGGCACAGAATGTTAAGGTTCTGCGGACCAAATGGGTCCGAGCCAACTATCATGTTACGAGGCCACGGTCGCCTCTGTGCCCCTATGTCCTGACATCAGTTCTTAATCGTAACACGCTTCTCATCATCATCTCGCCACTTACCCGATTCCATGGGGAGTAGGACCACCGGTGTGTATTAGGCAGCCCCTCAACGAGAACCATCCTCGATTGCTTACTCTATTAGAGAATAGTGAAGCGTGGCGAAGTTGTATTCGCTTGCCAGGGTTGGCGTGCCGTTGTTGTAAAAATTACTCATTTGTGGAGTTGAATATAAATGAATAGGTAAGGATAAGGAGGATGTGATGACAAGGAAAAACGTCCTGCCCCTGCTTTGTACAATGACCGCAATTTCGATAAATAAACCTTACTACCGTTTACTGCTTAGGCTTCGAGCTTTCTCTGTTGCACATCTTGTGAATGGTCGTTCGACGGTTAGTTGCTCTCCTTATGCTTGAAAGCAGAATACTCCCGCCTATTTTGGACACACTGGGGAGTTTCGGTGGTCCTTGAGCTGGAACAGCATGTTCTCGTTGCAGCAGCAGGGAAAGAGTGTGCCGTATCATTCGCAATACAGGCCGGGTCGGGATAGGGGGTTAATTGCCTTGAATATGCGAGGCTTTCGATTTCTGATCCTTCTTCAGTAAGAGACAGAGTCCAGAACAAGCATCCTGGAGCAACAGGATTTATATAGTTTGATCCACAACCTCGTTTTATTTTCCTTTTCCAGGATGTGCACATACATATGTGCGGTTCGTGCCCGTGATCGAAAACGGGGGGTGTCCCTATGTGATAAGGATTGTGTATGTACGCTCGTTAATGCATCTTCTGACATTTGTACCGCAGTGCAATGGCGGCGCTATATCATAACATCAGCGCTGGCTACGACAGCGATGCTGTGCAAAGAACAAGGCCTTACTGTGATTGCACTATGCTGCGTCTATGAGCTTCTCTCTATCAAGGTAAGCGCACTGTTCCATTTTTAAAAAAAGAGTTCAGGTGAAACATATCATCAGGTGATAATAGACCTGTCAACACCGATTCTGGTGCGGGACACATAGGGTGTGTCCCCCAATATTAAGACACACTCTACCAGAATGCATACCTAACCACTCAACCTATTCAGCATGAGATCAACTGTTCTTTACATATCGATGTCGTTCGAGTCTAATTCGCCCTTAATTAAAAACGTTAGCGGCGCCTATCTTACTCACACTATAACTACAAGACCACATGCAATACGGCGGTGATAAAAAGGACTGTAAATATATTCGTAATTACGTATTTACTGCCTGTAGCGGCGCGCGGCAGTGGAGGAAATGCTAAAGTCGCTTTATCAGGCCTTGAAGTCCAAATTTTGTGGACGCCATGTTTGGGCCAAACAATCCACTAATTTCCGCTTTCAGATGCAAATTAAGATAGCGGTTAAATCTTTTCACATAGAGGTGAAGGCATCCACGTCTTATCTTTTTGGTTAACAGTATGATAATTCGTGGTTTCACGTTACGAGTGACTACGCGTGACAACTTTGCGTGATCTCTCAAAGCTTTTTGCTGAGTGTTCCTAAACGATCCGTAAAATGCGACCTTCACTTCACTTCTGAACCAGCTTTTTTCCGGTTGTGATGGCCATACAAAAAAAAAAAAACGGTTGTGACAATCTTGGAGCGACTGTTCAGTGTGCGCATCTTTTAATGGTCCCGTACTTCACAGGATATGCCGCGCTGCATACAGGTCGTTAAAATTTTCGTTTACTGAAACAAAATTGCTGACGTACAAAGCGCTAGTTGGTCCAATTTTGGAACACGACCGTTTCGGGTCTCATTTCAGTTTTATAACCGTGACAACAGAAAACCGGAGATAGTTCAGAATCTTAGTAGAATGTTTAGATTATCATCATCTATACCGATTTTTCATTAAAAAATACAGAGCTCCCGACATGTAATCTTCACCCTGTGTATATGTATGCATGTCGCATTTTATATAAGCACAGTGTGCAACTGTCCAATGACTTTAATTCGCGTTTTAAATAGAACTCTTCGGGGAAAAAAAAAAGAGGTAAAAGGCATTATGTCATGCTGTGCACGTGGATGCACGTGGCATATTAATGTGCCTATTGAAGAAGTTGAAGCGCAGAGAAACAGACAAAGCCAATATTGGCTTGTCTGTCAGGGTGGTCCTCTACCTCATTTAATGAAAAAGATAATGCACATATTCATATTGACATATTCATCCCCTCGGAACTATTAGATCTGGCATTTTCTTCTAACTTTCAGTCCTATGAAAAGTTGTTTTCACCCTTGCGGCTGTTGCCAAGCCGCACAGTTCAACGTGCTGGTGCTCTAGTGCTCTCAGGAGCTGTCGTCACTCTGTTGCGCCTGCACCTCAACGGTTTACGACCTCCGACATTCGACAGGTAGGACGAACCAATAAATATCCCATTCTCGAGTTTTTGTTTCAGAACCCCGCTGGTATATACAACATTTATTTCATAACATTTCTTTCTTTTTTCATAACAGATTGGAAAATCCCGCGTCTATAGCGCCTTGGCCCACACGACAATTGACATACAACTACTTGGTAGCCATCAATGCATGGTTGCTGGTCTTCCCCTGTGATCTGTGCTGTGATTGGACAATGGGGACAGTGCCTCTTGTGACATCATTTAAGGACGCTAGAAATCTAGCGACAGCAGCGACATATACAGTACTGGTGCTCACCATAGTCACAACGTCACGAACTGAATATCACATAAAAGTGCCGTTGACGATGGTAAAGATAGAATATTATTCAGGTGCTCAATGAATGCATGAAGCAGAAGTCAGAATTAACCAGTGGCATGCTCAAGATTCTCATCTGCTGCCGAAGAAAATATCATTGCCGAACAGAGCGAGGATCAGTAAAAAACGATATCGTTCACTCATTCGTTCTATCAGAAGCGGTATAAGTACTATACTTATTCTTGAGACCCTTGTGCACTTATGCTTAGAATCCATAGATACCATACACCCCTACCGCTTTCAACATATCGTGTGAGTGGATGGCATCATTCTGAATTGTATTTCTTCCTCTGCTGTTATGGACCAAGCTGTGACTTTAGAGCGCAGGGCGTATCTCGCTGGGATATTTTTCGCTGTTTATGAAACATTCAGGAAGTATTTTTTAGGCATTATCGGAACTGGAGAGGGCCCTCGTTATAAACGTGTGATTTATTTGTCGATGTCACATTTATCTTAAAAAAGTTGTGTCCATCTGATGCGCTCAAATAACGGCAGTGAACACACTGCATTATACTATCCTATTAAGCAGGCATGCGAAGCAAAGTGGATATTACGATCAGAGTAAGAACATGGTGCCGCACTTGGACTCTTCTCATCCAGGCACTTGCGATGTTGGTGATTCCTTACCTCCCTGCCTCCCACCTACTTTTCCCCGTCGGCTTCGTCGTGGCGGAGAGAGTACTCTACCTTCCCAGCATGGGATTCTGTCTTCTAGTGGCCTTGGGCTTCACACGACTGTGCCACCACAGGTCATATATTTCAATTTTGGTTCACGTACGCCTCACTCACGTTGGTTACTAAACTCGTTTCACTTCACTCGTAGGTGCAATGCCAACCTTCTAAAAGCAGGCCTCGTCGTCCTGCTAGCGTCTCATGCTATAAAGACTTTTCTCCGCAATTACGACTGGTAAGAGGTCACTTTTCTGTTTTTTCATGTTGCATTAGTGCGCTACACCCGAAAGCGGCATTTGGCTACACAACATGACGAGAACCAGATTTATCCGTCTATGATACGTAGCAATCGATGGGCTTATGCAGTTGCTGTTTTTACGTAGGGTGTGAATGCATTAATGGAGCGAAATGCCCTAAAGCTGCTTTCTTTTGTTGTCGTCGTCGTTGAACGACACGAAAACAGTATGATATAAAAGAACGAGTTTCCAGGTGCTCGGAGCAGACGTTGTACGGAGCGGCCCTGCGGGTGAACCAGAAGAATGCGAAAATGTTTAACAACATGGGCAGAGTTTTGGAGTCACTCAACAGGCATCAAGAAGCACACATGCACTACACGAAAGCCATCCAGTGAGTCGTTCCATTTAAAATTCTACTTATCTCGACAATGGTGGACGAAACAAATAACCGGCCATTTACGAAGACGTACTGCAAATGTCCACGGCAATAATAATGGCACGATGGAAAAGTGAAACCCGAGATAATAACTGTAAACTAAGAGCCCGTCCGGAGACTTCCTTTCATCCGGTTCTGAGTGCGCCAATTTGAGAGGTACTCATTAAACCTCGTATACTGCTTGCATAATGACTCATTATGCAGCCTTCCTTTATTATAGGCTATTTGAGATCGGTTGAAAACGTCCCAATGTGTATGGGCCAGCCTGGATAAAGCCGTGTTATACAAATACGCTTTCGATCCGGTATTTCAGCTTCTCTCTACGTAAGCGGAATATTATCAGTATTTATGCAATTCGTTTGCTTATTTAGTACTGCCGAACTGTGATTCACATAGAAAACGACGAGGAGAAACTGGAACCGCTGCCAGTGGCACGTACTTGCCAGCCCTTAGGTTATGTGCTACGTTAGGGTCCGTTCCCTAACTACGATTTCCAGTTGCGAACAAATTCGACTGACCTCAGGGTCAGCTGTATAGACCTACACTCTAAAAACAGAACTTCACCGCATAACACGGCGACGACCCACCACCGTTCCGAATGATACCTTTCAGCAAATAGGGTCAGTAAAAGATATCATTCGGAATGGTGATTGTTCATCGCCGTGTTATGCGGTGAAGGTCTGTTTTTGCAGTGGACATTAAGTCTCGCGGATGAGCGGGCAAGTACCAATGTTTGAGTTTCATCTGAAAGATAAGAAAATGTTTTGTAACAACTGTTAAAAAAAAAAAACGAGTTGCTCCATACGCTCGTCCACTTCACAGAACGCATTGGTGGTGCGGGATTCGTCTTTGCTGCTGGATCCTTTCTTGCTGTGGCATGTGTGTCCGCATCCGCTAATCAAACAAACCTGAACCAGTCCAACCTAATCATTGTACCGCATCATGAAGGCTCGGAAACAAACACAATGAAAAAGCTGCTGGATCGATTTTTCCTTATGAGCGACGAACTACGAAATAGGATCTGCAGACACACAAAAAACGATGTCCTCTCGCTCACTGTAGTTTTTTTGTCCTAGTGTTTCAATGAACTATAAAACGTAATGGAAAAGAAAAACAGTTTTCCAGATGTAGAGCATGCTTGCATCGCAAGGGAACGTCATCCCCTCTGTTCCTGCGCCAGTGTGAAAACTCCTGACAGAGTAGCAGCACAATGTCGCGCACTGACAAAGGCATTCTACCGTTCACTTATTTAACCACTTTATTACGTGAATAGGCGACATTTTCCCCAGGTATAAACTAGACCGAGATGAGCCCGTGAAGCGTTACCAGTCTGCCGCAGACAATGGAAGTGTGAAGTGAATTATTCATTACTTTGCCTCGATATTGCCAACTTCTTAGATCATACCGTAAATGTCTAAATTTTAGACGTCTCTTACCATCTACGCATAGTGATGACTACAATTTTACGACTTTAATGGATTTTTGCGATTTAATTAAACCGATTGTGTTGGCACCAACTGCATCTGATAGATTTGCGAAGGGGCTTCGACAGCACTGGTCCCAATTTTTACGACTTGTTCAGGTACATTGTTTTGTTACACCGGTTTCGTCAACGTGACACTGGGCGTCTGTGCTCAAGTGTTAAATCTGAAATATCCATTATCCCCTAGGCTCGTTTTGTGTGGAATTATTACAAACACGCATTAAACATGGGATATATGTAGCTTATATACGACATGCTAAGCTTTGTGCAGGCCAATGGCTTGCAATGCGTACAATGCCAATCACACACGTTAATTTACTCACTCATGATCACTTATGTTATTATTGTTGTTACGCACTCATGTCTCAAGACCTCCTCGTCGATGTTTCCCTTCAATTGTGCTCTATTATCTCTTTTTATTTGAGATACACTATGTACGCGCTTTTAAAACGTTCTAACAAAAATGCTATTTTATTCCATAATATGCCGTTTGTATGTATTCATCCAGGATTCAACCAAATGACATCAGGAGTCACCTGAACTTGGGTCGCTCTCTGACAGTGTTGAACCGGCACGAAGAGGCAGAAGTGGTCCTCCGTCAGGTACCTTGAGCACCCTTCACCTTTGTTCGCATGCAATCACTCTAGCACCTCCTTTTGTACATACACCTTGAGGAAGCACCAAGAGGGAAGGAATTAACTATCGCGTTCGTCTATCTTCATTCTACCGTTCAAAATTGTGGTTATACACCAGCTTCCAGTCTACACATCAAATCAGCAAAATAGGTGCTGCCTGCAAAGACGTGCAATACCACAATTAATACCGTTGCAGAGTGATTCAAGTGGCGTAGCAAGGCTAAGACGTAATTTAGTGAGAAAAGAAAGAAAGCATTTTGCTGGCCAAAAATTTCAAAATAGAAGTAAGAAATCGAAGAAAACGTGCACATAAAGCAGTATGCAGTGTTCAAGTGCAGGCTCAGCAGTGTCTTAATTGCTGTCCATAGCTGACATAAGGTAGCATGTCTTCTCTTTCGAGTCCGTCTCAATACAGTAAAGCCTGCTTCACACACGTTTCAACATGTGCGGATGCGTGCGGGCGTCAGTTGCCCTTGGAACCGACGCGTGTGGTCACGCAACAGGAAGCAAATGCACATTTTTCAAATGCACAGACCACAACACAAGCAAGATAACCAATCGCAATGCCGGACCCTGAGCATGCGCTCTGAATAGAACTCCTGCTTTGTTTATCCCTTCTAGCTTTAGCGATGTAAACTATACGCATGTAAATGCACGCGTTTCTCATTGACCGACAGCTGCATTGACCTGTATATGTGTAAACAGACGAACGCAATGCCTCTGTCGCACACGCACGCCGAGACATGTACGCATGCAAACGCTGCAGTGTGAACTGCAGCGGTATCTGTGACTGTAACTGTGCGGTATGTACATGGCTGGACGTGCGCACAGGTCATCACCTTGCTGTGAGTATTCACAGCTGCGCATCCCCGACGCAAAATCGCATACCTTTGTAGTAGCAGTACCACGCATTATGAGGAGTGACCAGCTATGGGGCTTGACGAGATTTCATTTGATGCGGCTAAACTAAATGAAGTTGCGTATACTACGTCTCACAGGACGCCCAGGGTCAATTGCGATACACAACGATGGGGTTGCGTTCCGTCATTTGTTCAAAATCACAGGCAATTCCTAAAGGCATCATGTAAGCTAGCAATTTGTTCATAAGTACTGTCCCCCACTTTGAGAAGGACAGGCAAGAAAGCATATGACATTCTGAATCAGGTTGGGGCGCATATTGCCCTGGGGCTCGCTTATTATAGTACATGACACATTTTCGATTACAAGGAATCGTACTACATCTGACGAGGAGTAAGAAGCCTAAATGTTTTTTGTGTTGCTGCCAAATGCTTCATTTTCTGCTTCCCGCTGCTCCACAGGCTCTGTCCCTCCTCCATTCGAAGATGAACACGACAGAGGAATTGCGAGTGACGTCTAGCCATCTTCGAGTGTACCTCAACCTAGCATCTCTAATTTCGCGGAACTCCAGCAGACTTCAAGAGGCCGATCAGGTCAGTTTTAGAAATGGTGTAAATAAAGTGGACGAGTGGGTCACTTCACGTAATGGTACATTGTCAAATACAATACGCCTACAAGTTGGACAAGCCTGTGAGAAGAAAGCCCGCATAACGCTGTGTCTAACCTTCACTCCCATCAAACGAACATATATAGGAAGAGTAATGTTGACAAAGCGCGTGTCCGCTTATAAAAGCCACAAATGGCCGCTGCCCCCCAACATGGCAGCTCCAATGAAAGCACTTTAGGGAAAAATAAACTAATCACCTAACTGGACAAATTAATCAAGTGACGCAAAAACTCCAACTTAGGCCGTACTCAATCTCGTAATTCCGTCCGCCATTTTAAACTTGTATTTTCCGTAGTGCTTCGGGATTAGGGGATTGAGATAGCTTGACCACAAACGCACAAACACTGAGTGGGTCGCGGGTACCGGGTTCCGTGAAACATGTACACACAAAGGTCTATTCAAATGGCGTCCGTGGAGATGCCAAAATGGTTGGCTCTATCGTTTAGACCTTTACAGGACGAGTGGGACTTTGACCTGGATCTTCAGCATCACACTTAGCATGACTTAGTACTATCATACCACCTCGCTGCACGAATATAATAGCGTGTTGCTGAAGGTATTGTTGTTGTGTTAGTTACTATATACACAAGCATGTGGTTCTTTTGGTTCATCTCTTTCTGATTCTGTTTTCTCCAGCTATACAAGCAAGCGATCAGTCTTCGATCAGACTTCGCGGACGCCTATATAGGCCGTGCCGACTTCCTACTGAAACGTAACAGGTAAGAACGGAAAATAGATCATTAGCAATCCATACACTACTTATGCCAATTATATCGTTAAGGAGCAATGAAAGCCCCATTCATGTCTCCTCTGTAAGTGGGACGAACTTCCTAACATGAGAAATCCGTAACTCATAAATGACTAATGAACTCAAGCTCGCTAAATATTAGAAATAAAAATCGGAAACAACTATGATCATGAGCGACACCACTGTGATTGGTCTACAGCTTAATCACAGAAGTTTACTGCATAGCATCCAATGAGAGCCATTGTTCACCAAATAATCAAGCAACTGTTGGCATGCGCCTTTTTGTGGTACGCCTGCAGTTATGATACAAAAGGCGTGTACCTACCGTTTGTTACCAATCGGGCACGGTAATGATATCATTCCGGCTGATGATTGGCTCTCACTGCATCGAGCAGTGAACTTCTGTATCCAGTATGTCGTCGTGATTCACTCGTTTTAGGCTTCCTTGCGGAGCACACTCTTGGCGGACAACACTTTCTTTAACTCGCCTCGTAAGAACATCTGTCTGTGACTGCCTTCAAAAGCACCATTTTGTAGGATTTCAATGTTTCCAAAATTATGAAAAATATATAGGGTCTTCCGCCTATTGTTTTTTTTTTTTAATTTTACATGCCGTACGGAATAATGAGGGCAAGGTATATGAATTTTAAAACGCGAGCAATTTATAGTTGAATGAAATATCTTTTTTCTTTTTATTTATTTTGTTTCCCTCGGAATCGAAAGTATATGGCGGATTTGTGCCAATTATCCAAGACTCATTTCGGTAGTCGAACGGAACATGTCAAATTAGCCCTTTTACTAGGGACTTTCCAGGATTGTGAGTGTGTGAGTCTA
>JARGYV010079078.1:0-18454 GCA_029532675.1 Ornithodoros moubata | reverse complement strand
AGCTTTGATTAAGAATAGTTGCAAGGTAGAAGTAATGACTGAATGTGTTTTGTAACCCATTCATTTTTGGATGTGCAGCTTAAAGCTCTGAGCTTGAGAGCCAAGGTAGGGCACATGTTGCCAGAGGCCACAAGCTGAAATTTGTCACGATTGTTTGACAAAAATGATATCTTTCTGCCAACCAATTGACAATTAATGCTTGAGGTAGCAACAGTAAGGCGTACATCAGCCATAGATAACTTGTGCAAGTGTATCCTTGCCTTGGGCTACAATTGCATGCCTGTATCAGTCTGCTACATATGGGGAAAGGTACTTATAGAGGATAGGTGAAGAAGTGCCAGTTCCACAATGCATGAACTCACAATGTTTGCATGTGCACAGATTCCGCCAGGGAACCTTTACAACCAAGGTCAGCTGAACACGCCGGTAATTACTATATCTTGTGTCTGCTCCTAAATAACGAGTCGTGCTGAATGCGCCTTTCAGTATGGCATGTCATACCTAATTCATGTGGGCTACTTATGACCACCAGAACTTCTACGAAGACTTCGACGGTCCACAGTGGGAAGATATCCAGCAGAATCCCATTCAAGAACAGCCTGAAATAAATGAAGCCCTTTGCTCAGAGCAAGGCCAGTACGACGTGGACGAGAAAGTGCAGCACACTAGTGAGGGAGACATGCACACAGAATGTGCTGAACAAGGTCAGGGCAATCAAGGATACAGTGAAAGTCCAATGGAGCACAACTGCGAGGGAAGGCTTGATCAACAAGATGATGAAGCGAGGATAGATGGCTACAAATATGACACCGTACCAGGTGCCAGTTCGCAACCTGGTAACGAGGAAGATGAGCAGCATTTCCAGACAGAGCAGAGTTGGAATGACGAATCTCAAATGGAACAAACTCAAGGGGAGGAGCAAGGGGCTGACATTAACGATGAAAACATCTGCATCGAAGAAGCCGAGGATGACGTTCCTGGCGATAATGCTGACGACGAAAATGCCGGTGCAGAAGAGGAGCCGCAAGCAGAGACTGCAGGCAGTGCTCCTTGTGAAGGAGCAACGGATGCAGTCACGGAAGGAAAAGATATGGAGGAGACGGCGGAGAGCAGGAAGGAAAAGGAAAGATCTGAAGACAAGTCCAGGAGGGACTCACGAAGGGATTCTCACCACAGACACGGTTCCAACAGGGACTCTCATGGACACCCTCGGTCAGATTCGAGAAGAGAACCTGTCAGGGATTCGAGGAGGGCATCGAGTGACAATCGAAGTAAAAGGCAGTCCACTTCGAGCTCCAGGGACGCGAAACGAAGTGACTCTAAGGACAAAGATTCAAGAAGTGGCAAGAGTGACGCTAAGGAGGTCGCAAAGGCCCCCACGAGAGGCGAACCAAAGACAAAATCAAGCACGGAACCCAAGGAGGGATCCAAAAGGAGCGAGACCTCCAAGGATACCAAAGGGGATTCAAAAGTCGATCCTAAAACCGACTCTAGGAGGGGTCTGACCAGGGCATCATCAGACGTCCACCCCCGTTCTCATTCAAGAGATCACAAGAGCACTCCAGATTCGAGGCACAGAAAAAGCCCCAGGCCGAGGTCGCCACGTTCAAACTCAAGGGACCAAAAGTCCTCTGGCAGTGCTTTGCGTCGGCGTTCAAGCCCAGCTCTAAGAGATTCAGATCGAGGTATCCGAAGAAGAGGTATGCTGCTGCTCATCACATTTTTCACTTTTGCTTACTGTTCTCACTTTGCTGTAAGGTTGTCTTGTGGGACCACGATGTAAGACACCAGTAGACGTAGCACAGTTTAATCTCTTGCAGTGAGTGGGATAGTAATATTATACTGTTTAAGCATGCGCAGTGTGTCGAATACTTGCAAAATTGTACTTTGCATAACTGTGTACCACCTGCCATCCGTTACTCCATTGTGTGGTCAGCATAAATGAACCATGAGATGCTTACAGATACACAGCAGGCTATCAACTTCGACTGAAAGAAGTACAGTGTACATTGAGTCTTGGCATCGTCACAAATCACAGGAGTGATTACTGCCAATAATTAAGATTGTTTCCATTCACAGCATATCATGAATAGATATAGCCTGATTTGATTTTCTTGCTCCCTTCAGACTCATCACCTGATAGGTCATTGCCAAGCAAAAAACCCAAATACAGTTGCTTTGCTTGCAAAGTAGCCATATTCTCAGACAGGGATTACAAAGAGGTAAGTGCTTGATATATTTGTCAGTCGAAAAAATCGCCAAACTGGGATAAAGTGCTGTACGCTGAATTCCCTGACAATGCATGGTGAGCACAGCTGAGAAGTAAAGAACAGATTAATTATGGTGGTTTGTGCTATTATAGAAACAAACATAAAATCCTCTGTCTCAGTCAGATTAAGTATATTTGTCATGTATATATATGACATATGCACGTGATTCACCATTGCTTTGCTCTTGGGCGACTTAATTTTGGCTGTACGGTGTACTTGCTTGAGCATTATAGTTGGATGTGTGTTACTGTTCTCATAAATCTGCTCTGGTAGCAGTCTTCATAGTTTGTTCTTCCTCACTGGTTCAAAGCAATGGAAACTTCAGGCTGTTTGTGTTTTTTCACACATGTGCAGCACTTTGACAGCAGACGTCATCGTCAAGAAGTAGAGCGCAGAGAGAAGAAGGTGAGCAATGCTTGCTGTTGAAACATCTCATTGTCTGTCATGCTGATTATACACTTGTTCTGAATGAACAGAATGGGTGACTCCAGTAAGCATTGGGAAACAGTACGTAAAACACATGCAGATACGGTATGATCTTTCCAGGAATGGTGTGTCTAATTCATTAAGGCTTTAATGGCGCAAACTTGAAGGGTATACAAATTCCGCATGTGTGAGGAGCTCGTAGTAGCATTATAAAAGAAAACACCACCGCCCTGTATAACTCAAATAATCTGCAACTGTTCACAGGAGGAAGAAGAACGTGCAGCGCGCAGACGATCTTCATCGCCTCGCTCTTACAGACGACGTGACAGGTCTCGTTCGCCTGACGACCGCTGGCGAATCACTGCACCCTTGGTCACACAGCCACACCACCAACCGACTGATCCGTCTTTCATGAATGCTCAGTGGCTCAACCCAGCTGCATTCCTTCCCCTGCAGCAACATCTGCAGCAGCACCCCCAGCAACATCTGGCACAGCTTCAACCACCACAGCAACCGCTGCACCAACTTGCCCCCGCACCACAACACATCCAACACCTTCAGCAGCCGTCCCAGCAAGCACAATGTCTGCCGGACGTATTTGGAGCCCTTCCGCAGGCTGTCGCACCACCAGCAGCACAAGCACTGCCGCTGGAGAGTTACACAGAGCGACGTCCAGTCGTGGCGGGAGCATTAGATAATATGATACTTCTTCAGCAAAGGCTGCTCACCCTGGCTAGTGCTACTGGTGGGAATGCGGGTGCCCAAATGGCAGTCGGTCAAGATTATGATGCTGGTCGCCAATCCCACCAGAATCCACCTCAGCAGTCGACCCCAATGTCAAGGAGGCCACAGGAGAGAGGCATGCCACAGCATCAGTCGTCACTTAGGCAGCCGTATAAGGTAAGTGGGTTTTAATGCTTGCTTGATGCTAGTGGTGTAGTGTTTAGAGTGTTTACCCAATATAAGTCGAACCCCATTTTTGGATGGGCAAAAATGGAAAAAAGAACTTTTGAGACTACAAATATCTCTTTCTTGTCAGGAAGTGACTCCTCCGTCATGCTGCCGCGCTCCCCATGGCTGCTGTAGCGTACATCGTTATCTAAACAGAGTCCGCACTTCCGACAACATCACAGGGCAAGGCAGCGTTAGGCCCCGCAGTGTTTTGTACTGCAGTTGAAGATCGCACCACGTTGTTTTCTCCACTCACGTATAATGCCATCCGAGATATTAAATTTTCTGTCCGCGACACAGTTCTCTCTTCCACATGTAATATCAGGCACTGCTTGAAAGACTCAGGGAATGAATGTCGGACGATCCCCATGATATGCAATGTATCATAGCCCTATGTCAGGTTTCATTTTACAGTTGTTCCTACTTGAATGACGCATACTAGTCTAGTTCTCTTTTTGCTCGTTCAATTCCATTTTGTGCCATAATGACTTGAGAGAGTCATGACAAAGATTGCTCTAGGATGTGCTACTACTCTAATGAATTTTGGTAACAAGATTGTGAGAGATTTGCTCTCTTGATACTTTCATTCTCTTCCTCGATAGGATACATCATCCTACAGCCAGTCGAAACAGGACCAACCACTACAGCAGGTCCCATTTGTAGAAGGTAACAGAGGCCGCATGCATCAAGAGTACAACAGTGGAGGTGGCAACACCCACGTCAACTACCGCAGTAGCGTGGCAGACGGTGGAGTTCGCTCGTACTTCTCGCAAAAGGACAACCGCTCCCCATCACACGGCATACCTGCACAAGTCACGGCAAGGGATTCCTACAGCAGCCAGCCATTCCAGCAGTCGACCACAAATCCATCATCGCGCTACGGCAATGTACTTGACACGTCCATGGGTGGCAAAGGCCAGGCTCGAGCCGAGCCACAGCAGTCACCTTTGTCGAGAAACCAGCGTTCACAGTACATGAGGCCGGGCATGAACTCTATGAAAGCTGGGGATGTTGACCACAGCTTCCAGTACATGCAGAAGAGGTTTTAAATGCGCATATCAAGTAATTTCCCCACTGTCGGCATTCTTTTGTTAATTTCAAACTCACGGAAATAAAACGTTTTGTTCTCTACATGTTTGTGGTCTACGCGACAGCAACTCGACAGGGGCCAAAAGATCGTCCTCAGATTCCGCAACTTGTACATGGTAAAAGATGTTTATTTCCGTGTATATGAGTATTCGCACATGGGTGTCTCAGTACGTGAGCACAAATCTCTCGGCATTCCGAGGGTTGAGCACTGGAATATAGGCTTCAAAGGCACGTGTGGTAGTTGGACATGCAAAATCAACTATATGATTCACAATTTACTAAGCAAAGCAGTGCCAATGATCTAACTCTCCCACCTTCAGGAACATCAGTGAGGATGTTATCAAAGGACCAGAAGATTGCACAAGAAAGTACACACTCCCTAGTGTTGTAGGCATAATGATCATCAAATCAGTCCTTTATAGAAATGCTATTCTAGGGTATCAGTATATACTTGATTTTGCCTTTCATCTAGTCAAGGACAAATAGGTTGCATGCCTGTACATGACATTGGGCACAACAAGTCAACATTTTATTTGCAAGTACAACATCTCAGAGTACCTTGCAGTTGCAACATAGTGTCAAATACAAGTTGGTGTCTACACCGCCTACCATAGTGCAATCACTTAAAATGTACATTGTAAAAATTGAGCCGTTAAGTTTGTAGGCACTTAGCTGCACATAACAAGCATTGTGTAAACATTTATAACCTTGCCAATAAGATGTAGTAAGCACATTGCTGCATATAACAAGCATATAAACATACATATCCTTGCTAATAAAATATAGAAGTAAGATGCCCACAGTAACAGAGAGCTTTCTTGATACTGCATTATGCACATACACACAAGGTTAAGCGAAGTTTTCGCATTCCGTCATACGTGGGCCACAAAACTCGAAATATCAGAATGTTCACATAATAGTACGTATATTTGCTTCCTTTGCACTCTCGTGACGACGCTAACATTAGTGACCACAATAACTGGTGAAAACTGACGCGGGACTTTTCGGATGTGTGTCATATACTTATAGCGGCACTTCCCATAGGGCCAAGTGAACATTTATTTTGTTTGAGAAACAGCACATCAGAAACCTTGGGGCACTGCTGGTGCTGAGTTCTGTAAAACCTGCGTAGGGTTTAAACAAAACGCTTTCAAACATTTGCAAATCGGCACAAGGTGTCAGGTGGTAGGCTATACACATGCTTGCCGCTTATCTAGAAATATTTGCTCGTCCTCGTGTATATTCTGTTGTGTGTCCACCAGCTACTGAACTACTCAATCACGCAGGGTTTCATTTATAGGCCCAATAAATTAATCTGAATGTTCAAGGTGTGCCAAACTTGACGAAAAACAAAACTGAGCTTCATGAGAAAGTTGACCTTCACAGCACTTGAGGAAACAAGCTAGGGCCATCAAATAAAAGTGCGTGGTTCAGGCGCGTATACTGTACTTGGAACAGACACACCCCATATACTCAGACGTGGAGGCCTGCTCTTTCTCAAAGAAAAGACATGACTAGACGTGGAGAATAAGGGGTAAAAGTTTAGTATTGCAACGTAATGTGTTAATAGTTATGTAGGCATACCATATCACCTTTTTCTACTGCTGCTCTCTTCGAAGGAACATGTCCTTCTCCAGTTATTTTAACATTACTACATTACGGAACATGCTGGGGTATCAGACTATTTCCTGCAGTTCTTTTCATTCATGTCTTTGTCATCTTTTGTGCCTTGCCAAACTTTCAACCCGAAATTGCTACTACATTCAGCTTTAACAACAAGATAAGCAAAAATTTATCTGACATATCCTTACACATAGCCACCCAGGCAAGGCAAGTTGATGTACGGCAATGAAAAGCTTGCTTGTGTGCGCAGCAAACTTCAGTATCTGTTATCCCTTGCCTCCACATTCTCTCCAGGTCTTGGAATTATTTATTTTTAAGGAATATTCATAACTGGAGTGACATACAAGAAGGGTGTGGAAATGTGAAACAGTCACACAGTGTCTCTTACCAACAATCTTATTTATGTTATGGCACGGTATCCTCAGCATACCGACAGTATCCACTGCAGGAAAGACACTGCTAAGGATATATGGGTGAACATTTGAAAATGCTTATACCACCAGCTTCACCTTTACAAATACAAATTATTAAACAGCAAGAACCCAAACAGGCAGCCCATTATCTTGGGTCATTCACCTTTTCACTTGGTAGATATTTCAGTACTTCTTTTTCCTGTTTATAGCAAATATAATGTACTTCTGTAAATATCAAATAATATTTTGCACCCTGCATAGTCCAGTCCTGGAACGGCATATTTTGCTTCATCTCTGCACATTTAGCTACACGAATGTTTATCGTGAAATTCACTCAATATATGGCTAGCAATTCTACATCCTCAGATTCTGTACTCAATGGTAGCACAGATGTAGGAAGAGAAGTGTATACTCATGCCTGAACTTCTGCAATAACTTTGAGAGGCACGAATTCCTCTTCAAGCCTGAAAAACTTGTACTCTGGGGGAGCTTCCATTTGGTGCCCCGTAAGTCACAATACAGACCAGAACATGGAGCTGCACGCTCACGTAAAAACTGTCTTCATGACTACTAGCTTAGATCGGTGCTAGTGAAGCCTTCTGATGAGGTGTGAGATCGGGATGCCAGAAGTCCACTATGAGGACAAGGCGAAAGCTATCTCCGTCGTGCCACACTTCATGCTCAAAAGAGTCATCAAATATTATAAATTTTCCAGCCTTCCATGTTCTGCACAAGAAAATAGCATACGTTGTTAAGAAGAGGTACTCGTGGCCTAGTGGCACAGTTTTTTTTTGTTACCTGGTCTCGTTGGCAACACGTATCCGCACACCGGCTGGAACAACAAGGCCCAGATGTGCCCGGAGTCGGCAGTTTGTGGGGCCGGTGTGTGCCCAAACATGTGTGCCCGCTTGCATGATGGAGAATTTAACCTAGGAGAAGCAGTACCTGTTAAGCAATCCTGTTGTAGCCAAAAGCATATCATTTAAACAAGTTGGAAACTGTTTGCTTCACGAACTACCCGTATGCCCCTGAACTTTTTTTTTTAAACGATGATGTACGCATGTAACGAGCTTTAAAAAGTTTGCAAATGTGCGCAAACAAACTATCTTCCTGCAGTAGATGGGCACAGCCGTGACAGAGAGAGAAAGGAATAGTGGCAAATGTCTCCCTCTTCTTGTTTTACAATGACATCTACAGTGCAATCATCAAAAGACAACTTTTATGCTGTTCCTTAACAGCGGTGGCAAGACTTATTCAACTCCGTCTGCCCCCAAGAATGTCTTAAATACACAACAACTCACCTGGCCTCTTTTGCAATTTGCTGCATCGGGTACCTTGCTGATTAGTGCGCAGGTTTTGGGTGCTCGCTTACAGTTTCGATCAACCCTACGGCCTGAAGATTGCCATAGGTGGCAAAGCATGAGCCAGTGATTTTAACTCCTAGTAATATGGCTTACCCCTAGAAAACAGTTCAAACTGCTTCCAATCTCCAGTGTCCTTGAGGTTTTCAGATTCTGGCAGGAAGCCTCCATCACCCATCAGAGCAACTGCTTCATCCCTAATTTCCTCCCAGTGGCTTTCCAGCTCCTGAGACCCATACAGCATTCGTCAGAAGAGACGACAAAATCGACTATAGTCACAGAAGACCCACGAAAGCCATGCAAAGAGACAGACACAAAGAGCATTTGCATGTGGATTAATGCTTTGCATTATAAGTTGCATGGTAAAGCAAGCTCTTTCTTTTTTTTAATTCAGTGTTAGCACTGCAAGGCATCTGTGGTCATGAGCACTGTACAGTAGTGGACAGATGGAGACAGGACAGCAGGAAGGAGGAAGAGACAGAGAGGTTAGTGTGCATCTTGGGCCGACTTCAAGATGAACTGTGCAGCCATATCAGGAAAGCCCGAGAAAACACTAGATGGCACAGACAGCAGTCGGATTCGAACCTGCCACGTCCCACTTCACGACATGAATGAGTGACGCCTCGGCCCACTCGGCCATGCCGCCGGTGTTTTTCTTTCCCTCCCTCTCTTTGCAGCAAACTGTCATTAAGGTAAATGAACAAAATTAATTTAAATTATTTTAAGAGCCCACTAGTAGAGCTGACTTTAGCAACCATTCAAACGTTAGCACAAGAAAGTTGTGAGGTCATGTGGAATAAGATTAACAGAATACTAAATGCACGCACACATATCACAAACTTCAGACTCAACCTTCCTGTTCAGCACAGCCTGAAATTTTTTTTGCACTCCTGTTCTCATCTGACCGCTCATACTGCTTTTCTTTCCACTGATGATAACAAGACTCCTTGAACAAACACACAAAGTCACACTCACCCGAATGCTAGCAGCATATGGAGTTTCTTCTGCACGCCACCAGGGTTGCGCTTTGAGTCCATTTACATTGTATAAGGAACGCTGGTAGACGGAGAAGAACAGGCCCTGCTCAACCCCCTCCTTGTACACTGCCTCTGCCTGCAATGTTCCAATGCTGTTCACTATGTACCTGCTATTCATCAAAATCTACCTCATGGCTTCGCCCAGTCCTGGCCAATGCATCCCCAAGATGGAAATAGAACCTTCCGTCCGTGACGCCAGGTTCCTTTGTAGCGATTCCCTCTTTCAAATACTTGATAGCACCGTCCATATCATTCCTTTCTGTCTTCAATATGAAGCCGTAGTGCACTTTAGCGAAGCCGTTCTTCTTGTCTTGCTGCAAGACCTTCCAGGGAACACGGCAGTGCTCGTTCAGAAAACTACAATGCATTGCTGCATATCTATGCTTTAAGAAATATTATTCGTACATGCAGTAAAGATTGTTGTTTGTCACCTCCTCGAGTACTTTTGCTGCCTCCTTGCCATGTCCCATCATTAAGTACGAAACTGCAATCTGGTTCTTGATATTTGTGTCGTCTGGAAGCTTTGCAGACATCTCCAACTGGATCTTGAGGGCTCTTCTATAGCCACCTGCCATAAGCAATTGTAAGCACCAACTAAGCCTCAGTGTTCAATCTGTTTGCGATGCGGCAACAATTTTAATGTTGACGGAGGCTTTTTTTCAGTCATTTCAAGACGTTCTTTCACACAGCTCGTAGAAGACACTTGTGACAGTGCTACTAGCATGCCATCCATGCTTTTTTTTTTCTTGTGGCAGCTGACATAATTCTTAAAGCACATCATCATCATGCTGAGAATTCCGTTTGTTTCTTAGCATCATGTACCATACCTTAAAAATAATTACATTAAAAATAGATAAAGACAGATATAACAATAAACAAACATTCCATGTTTTCCCAAGTTTCTCACATACTTTGTAAGGAAATGGGTTCAGCCTAATCCTATTTCAACTACAGCAATATTTCTGCAAAACAAAGAAAAGTGGCTTACCAAGAAACCTCATCCGGTCCACGCACCTGTTGCCGGCTGCAAGGTACAATTCTCTGGACACGCCAGGTCGTGACATTGTGTCCCGGTACGCCTTAATGGCATCTTCGACAATGGCATTACTTTTCTTTGTCTCAGCTAGGATTTCATAGGCCCTGCCCTTTCCATAAGAAGCTCTTGGATTCAGGGGATGAGTGCCAAGGATGTTGTTAAACCGGGCAAGTGCTCTTTCAGGGAACTGCAAAGTGCAACATGCGCAACGTACAACATTCAGGACGCAAGCGGAAGTGCATCTGGTTAGGCAAGAAGGCAAAAGAGTGCAAAATAAGAAACTGTGACAAGATCAAAAAAGAAAAGCAGGAGTCTGTAATTTTGCGTTGCTACTCATTTATGAGCAGCTGCCACGAACATGCCCACAAAACCTCTTTGAAACATTTTTCTGAACTGTTAGTACCTGTTGAGTAAGGGTTCGGATATTACTGGTTTTACACTAATAGTTACTGCTACTCAGATCAAGGGTGCAGCAACTATTACTGCTGTAGCACTACACAAACACACACAAGGCACAGGCAGGTGAATTAGTACAAGAACAAGAGAAAATGCTTAAAAAATGTCATGTTTCATAAAGAACACGTAGTATATTCAGCTACATCATCGGCACCATCAGTAACCATCCTTGAGACGAGCAACCATGCGCTGCAACTGCCATTGCACTAACCCAACACACTGCATAAAAGCCATCCCATTCAAATGGGCACTCTTGTTATGTCAGAATGATGGAGCAGCTAAATGCTGACCTGGACTGGTTACAGAACGGACCTCTTCAAAAATAATCAGACGAGCATATGTTGCCGTCATTGTAGTAGAGATACATAAACCATTTAATGTACAGTGCAGCATCATTAACATCATTGAGCAGCGAATACGTAGGTGTCACAGAATGTGTCTTCGGTCCAAAAGGTGGCTTCGTACAATAATGTGAATGAATGCACAGTACATTAGTAGAAAATATAAACGTTATTTCTGCAATTATTCCAAGTCCAAGTGTACTGAACAAAGGTAAAAGAGTGGATGCTACTGTGCGACTTCGGTGTTTCACTGGCCCATACGTGACGGATTTGAAGTTGATAAACCAACGTACATGTATTCTCAATTTTAATAACCCCAGTCAAGCACAAACAGCTCAGCATTCTATGAAGCAAGCAGAGATTATAAGCCCAGTCTGATGCGACAAAATTATGCTGAGAGATGCAAAAATATTTAAACCCACTTCGTCAAAGTTTAGGTTAATGCAAAATGCCTCAGGTTTAATGCTGATGATATTTTGCAAGGAGACTAGCTTCCTCTCAGCAGTGTCTGTTTGAAGTATATCAGCTGTGTGCAACCTCAAGCTTCTTGCTTTAACTTGTTCTCCACCTGACTATTAGACCCAAAAAAACTGCCATGAAAATTGGTCTTGCACACAGGACACACACATCAAACAGCACCAGTATATGCAACATACACTTGCAGCTAGAGATCACAAAGAAATCAGTATATCTTAATATTTACAGCTTCCGCCACTGTTCCACTGTGCAAAAGAACAGCACAAAAATGCAACCAAAGCAATCTAAGAGAGCTGAAAATAAGGTATGTTAATAGAAATGTCCAAACCTAGTACTCTACCACACCACAGCACACCAAAAATGTTAAACTATCAGCAGCACTTGTGTCAGATTGAGTAACTGGGTCTGGGAGCTAAGCATGAAAATAACTGTGCCTGTCCTAAATTGATTCTAATGCCTTTCAAATTTTTACACGTTCCAAAACAAATCTTCATCTTGGTCCTGAAAATGAAGAAATATTAACTTGATGCTGTCATTAGAGGACAAAAAGGATGGAAGTAAACAAAGAATGACACCGAAATTTTTCGAGATTTTTCTAAGAATTTCCTCCCGATGCCAGGATGTGGCATGTGCTCCAGTGAAATATATCAGACAAAATGTTCTGCCTTTGTACAGTTCATAAAAGTAAGCCAGATATTGTCAGAAGACAGACCACAGCTTATTCCCATTACATTATCTTTCTATTGAGGTCACTGTCCGGCAACAAAACACTGTACAAGATAATCTCTGGTCTCAGCGAAGTGTCTCTATGTGGACGAGTGCATCGCTCACACTTTTGTTACAGCTTCCCATTACCTTCTCAAGCAGATCCTCAGCTTCTTCTAAATCCCGTTCGACAGATTCCTCAGGTGTAGTCGCTTCAATGAGCTCCTCTGTAACTGTGGACCGTACGCTGTCCGCCACAGATTCAACCTTCGCAGTACTCATTTCCAATGCATCAGAGAGCTCTAGAGAATGACAGAGAATCGTGTTTAGATTCTCAACCCCAAAAGATAGTCTTGGATGAAACTGTTTTGACACTTGACAGAATAGCTGACAAGAACCAGGACAGAGCGAAGTTCACCCAAAACAGGGGTGCTGCGATGCTTTAAGGTTCCCTAGAGCTCTTTTTTATAGAAACACAGGAAAGGACAATTTTGTCCTCGCCATGCAATCAACCATGCCAACACAAAAATGAGTATCTATAAAAGCTTGTCATTGCCAGCTTTAGCAACACACACTCACCAGGCACTTCAGCTACCGTAGTAGGCGTTATTTCGTCAACCACCTGGTGCGTCACCCCTTCCGTCCGAAGCGGACTTTCAGAAAAACTTGAGCTCTCTGTTTCAGCCTGTGCACCTACAGCAGCATCCGCCCCTTGTGTGCTCGAGTCAGCTTCCCGCCGCTCAGTAGATGCTTCGCTCTGGCTGCTCCGACTCTCTTCGTAAAGTAACTCACGACTTTCGCTTTCAATCACTGTGTGCACAGGTATTGGTGCCTCAACCGTAATGGCACTATCCTCGTGCGTTATTTCAACTGCCACAGGTTCTGACATGGACGGCTGGATTTCAGCTGTTGACTCTGCGAAAGGCAGGAAGAGGACTCGCGTGTGACACTTTTCTTAGAGCAATCCCATTAGGAATGTTTGTACCAAAGTTCAGTGTTTGTATTCATCTTCAATATGCGTGTGTTACCTGCATTCGCATGACTTTCATCAGCACTTTCGTAGAGTCCTTCACTCAGCATAGAAGATTCACTTGGTGCATTCTACAGAAAGAGTTGTTATTCCATTTGGTGGGCACCACATCTGGAAGAATTTCGTAAAGAGACCTACCTCTGCAGTTGCATAATTCTCTTCAACAGTAACTGGTCTGTCAAGGAATTCGTTGATTTCATTTTGCATTGCAACATCCTCTGCAATATGAATAGTAACTGAAGCACAATGCCAGCAGAAGAAGATTGCCGTAAGAAGTAGCATAAAGGGACTAATTTTTTCATGTACTACACTTCATACCTTCGGAAAGAGGTTCAGCCGGTGGATAGACTAGAGTGTCATCTGCTTCTGTATGGCCTGTAACAGTACATAAACAGTTAGAGAAGCTACAAGAGAAACACTGATTTGGATATTTCTGACACGGCTGATATGAAGAATGTTAAGGCAATGAGCTCAAGGGAAGAGCACACATATGCCTTAACCAGATGTATAGTGAAAATGTGTAGGTACAGTTACAGGGCTTCACCCTTACTCCTTTCCACATCCAGAACTGTGACATACAATCATTAGACAACAAAGATGCCTTTCCTTCTTTTCATCATGCCGGTGACAACCACCTATCCCTATACCTTACATTAGTGAGGAAAGAAGATTCTATGCCTATGCTGCTGGTCTAAGATAGGCCAACATCTTAGCAGACATCTGCTGTCTGAAGCTAAAATGCAGCTGTATGCTTACCCATAGGTGCATAAAGTGAGAAGACGACTGCTGCCAGAGCAAAGCCCAAGGCAGTAAAAACTACAATAAAGGCAATCTTCACTGTACTACTATGCCTTTCTTGCATATCATTTTCTTTGTTGCTGGCATTAGTAGTCTTTTTCTGGGCTTGTTGTGGTTGCAGAAGTACTGCAGGCTCTTGCACAGCTGAAAAGGAAGGCCAGAAATATATATGTATATATATTTTTAGTATAGAACCCTAGTCAAGTTGGCTGTTCGAGAGAATAAGCAGTAAATTTTATTTTTATTTCGTTTTATATCCTCGTGTGTGCTGGGGGAGGTAGAGGGAGGGGGGACATTAAATCTGCGAAAATCCTTGGCCATAACAGCAAACGCACAGGGAACAGTCATTTTTCTACGCAATGTACCTTCATGGCGCAAACATTCTCGTATCATAGAAGCTAAATAGATTAAAAATTTACACAAAGATGTGTCGGTTCGCCGGTGCCCCTCTGCTGAAGCATTCGCGTGTTGCTAATCCAATAAACAAATCTCATGACCGTTCCCGTGTACTTGTCCGACAAGACAGTGCTCAAAAGGGAAAAGGTGGCATTATTTAACTGAGAACGCTTTTCGGGTATGTCGAAGCACCACAACTATTTATAGCTACCTTTCTCCTGTGCTGCCTTGCGCCTTTTGCGTGACCGCGGTTCGCGATCCGACATGACACTACGTGCAGTTGGTCAACTGTAAGTCCTAGAAACAGAGACACGTTCCTATCACGTGAAACAAGACACTACAGGTTACACATCAACGTTTTAGGAACTTTTACTGAGCCCACGCATCATAGGATACACACGACCACGCGTAATAAGAGGCGGAGCCTTTTCACTGACTAGTTTAGGCTAGGCTACTGTTTGAGTTCGAGCCATATCAGAAGCCAGCTGTAGCCACAGGTTTTTAGTCACGTGGCAAGAGTTACATCACGTGATTCGTGCCTTACTGTCGAGGAAATAAGAGACTGTACCGGGTGCACTGTATGTACCGGATGATACTGTAATGACTGTACCGGACCCACGAATGGAACTTACGTTTTGCTGCCGTCTGCTCTGTCTACGCAAATTTCGCAATTTCAAATTTCATTTCAAATTTCGCAGGGTGTTCTGCAGTTTCGTATCGATGTGAGTGGCAATTGAGGAGGTGCAGACACGTCATACACGACAAGTGTGAATTCAGGCTTTAGCATAACAAATTATAACAAATTTATTAATTGATGCAACCAAGTCTTTGCAACTAGCTACAACTATGCGCAAACGAACACAAGAGTGCCGAATTTCAATATGGTCATATGCAGAACGAGCGATCACCATGCTTATCAGTTATCTCAGATATGACCGCGATTCAATCACCCAAGCGGCATGTAGTGTTTTTATCCGAAAATATGGATTTCATCACACACCCACTACGAATCATCTTCCCAAATAAAAAGTCAACGGACAGCAGATTCTGGAAGCCGAGGGAAGTGAGGCACCCAGGTTTCTCGTAGCTTAGTGGCATTAAATTATATATTTAATTATTCTTTACAACCTATAAAAGATGTCGCAATGATTGCGGAGCCTTGCACAAATAGAAGATAAACACATCATTGACACATCACCAGGAACAGTGTAAGGGAAACAAAGTGTGTGGCGGAATTAAGAGCACAACTATCGTGCACAACACGCACTTCCAGGCACAGATGGAACAAATGCAGCAATTCAATGCAGGCACATATTGTCTAAACGCAGGGTGGAAATATAGGGCCCGTTTTGCAGAACCTCCAGTAGTTGAGAGCGCAAGCGTGCACAAAATAGCTTTCTGCTGGTCAAAACACCGCAAGATATCCGTTTGTTCACGAAAGCACTCTGCGCAAAGCATATGCTTACTGCTCGCGCTCAAGTCATGTCATACCATTTTTCGAAGATAGTGCTTGCAAACAAGATGTTTCCCATATCCATGCTAAGCCATGGCCAAACGTCGTCTTGGCTAATGGCCAGAAAGGAGAAGGCAGAAGAAGAAGACCCGACGAAGCTGCGTCTGCGGCGTTCACGAATGATAACGATGCCGGAAGCAAATGTGGCTCTTGTTCAAGTGCTGTGCTCGTTGTAGAGCACAACAGGACATCAGCGACCCAAGCAACTGGCCGAAGCCCCTTGATATTCGCCAGCGTGATGTCATTCTTGAAGAAGGTCCCGTGAGGATAGCGCAGAAGGTTGATGCAGCACAGGGGATCACCTGGACACCTGCTTCTTCTGCCTGCTCCCTTCTAGCCATTCACACCTTTCATGCGTCCAGAAGTGGATTGAAGTCGCACAGAGGATGACATGCAACGCTGCTATCGACAAGTGTCTTCAACACCAAACTGAGCAGGAAGAGACCTACTGGCAGCCAGTACTGAGACGCATCGTAGCAGTAACAGTATTCCTTGCAAAACAGAACTTGGCTTTCCGAGGCACGTTTGAGCAGCTCTACGAAAACGGAAACGGAAATTTCTTGGCATTAATCGAACTGATTGCAACTTTCAACCCCCTGATGCAGGAACACGTGCGGCGTATCACACCATCTGAAATACGGAACCGCTACCTCGGACACACCATACAGAATGAGATAATTGGCACGATAGCAAGTCTGACCAAGAGGGAGATCCTAGACTACGTAAGAAGCTCTTCCTAGTGTCGGCTTGAGCCTGTTACATACGGCGAAATTCCCAAAGTATTGGATACCAGTTGTCGGAAGAAATTTCTTATGTGAGTGTTCTGGCGGCCTAATCGAGTCTTTCATGAAAGACGTCGGCCGTGGCCGACAACACCAACACCTTCCGGTGATTTTTCAACGTTTTCATTTTTATTTTTGTCTCACTCTCCCAAGAAAGACGATAACAGTGCGATAAAGCGTTCGAAGTTCCGAATACATTGCAGTGTCCACACGTCACTTAGATAAGTGGGTTCGCCTGTGCTTTGCCAGGTTCTCTTTGGTCCTGCAACATCTGGAACATTGGTCGCACGGGAAGTGTTTTTTAATGTGCGTTTTCATGTGGATGGTCACATGATTGCTGCGAGCGAAGGAAGCCTGGCAAACGTTGCACTTGTACTTCCTCTCACCCGTATGGGTACGCAAGTGGGTGACCAGGTGGCCATGCTGCACGAAGGACATGGAACAAACCTCGCACATGTACGGTCTCTCGCCCGTATGGCTACGGACATGGGCTTTCACGTGTGCCCTCTGGGTAAAGGACGCTGGGCAGAGGTGACATTCGTAAGGTCGCTCTCCGGTGTGGATAGTCTCGTGTCTTACGACGTGGCCCTTGAGGTTGCTCGTGTAAGAACAAAATCGGCAGCTGAAGCTCTTCGACGTGGTTTTCTTGTTCACGGAATCCACGGCGCCTGTGGAGACAAAAGAGGTGGTCGTGAGAGCGCGTGACGTGGAATGAATAGAAATGAATCAGTGCGCACTCCGCCAGAAGCAGAGCGCTCTTCACGGGATGGTCATGTCAACATCTGAGGACGTCTTCGAGTATCATTTTTGCCCTTAGCATGTCATGATGCCCGTTTTGCTTCCGCCCGCGGAATGTTTCAATGTTTGAATCCAGGTGTTATATCTTGCGTTACATAAAGGACAGGCTGTGCGGAGAAGACTCATCGGCGTGGGCATGCGCGCGTTTTGTTTCTTGTGCTCTCAAGGAAGTTGGCTGATGAACCCGAAATAAACCTCCGCTTTCCACAACTTCGCATCTCGCGATATCAGTCACAGACTGAAGAAAGACAGAAGGAAGAACGAAAAGAAATTTAAAGATAGCATCACGCATGACTCATCCCTAAAAGAATCGGGACATAGAAAAATACTAACATTCCAGTAGCGAGATTAAGGAACCAAGTGAGCAGCTTTTCCCAAGTTCCCGTCTTCAAACTCTATCGGTACTGTTTCCACTGCTGGCTCCAGGGTGTGCATCTTATGCCGCTACCGACAAGCCGTTCGACCACTCTTCCAAGTGGACAAACGGGAACAAAACAACACCAAAGGAACGGACAGAGACAAGCTGCTCGGTGTCTAATGATACGTCGTCTATGAGCTTTGCAAAGTTCCGGCAGTAACTTAGTTAGGCTTATGGCAGCCACGCTTTGCAAGAGACCGCCTACCAGCGTCTCAGCCCCTATATGCGCATGTCAAAACGTGCTAGTGCATGCTGTCTTGGACCGTTCCTTCTATGGCCGTTTCACGACCTTCTAAGCATCCCTTCGAATAGGAAACTCCGGTCCGTACTCACCACTGCTTGGGCGACGAGGTTGCTTTGTCGACATTGTTCGTGTGCGATGCAGAACCTGACGCACGGTATCTTCTTCTTCCTTACATCCAGGCACGTCACGTGTACTTTGCGCGTAGTTAAAATGTGACCTGGGATCCGAATCTGTTGATCATCAGTCGTAATCACGTGATAGCGCAGGTAAGATAAGAATGTACAGTGTTG
>JARGYV010079003.1:0-11585 GCA_029532675.1 Ornithodoros moubata | reverse complement strand
CTCGCCCATTGCATGTCCTAAAACTGTCACTAGGGTAACTCTGGTGCCAATCAGCCTAATTTCACCACACTCCACAACCTGAAACAGCGATATTATTAACTCTGGAAAGACTATTCCTCGTATGTACGGCAGACATCCCGAATCTGGCAGGGTGAGGTAGAAGCATCAAAATCTAGCCGTGTCTATGAAGTGAACTGATTTCCATCAGTCAGTATAGAGGGCTGTCTGTCTTTTAGTAAAGTACTGGAAGGGCGTACACTCATTCGTTGGTTGCTGCGGAACATGATGGCGGCCTTCAGCGTACGATGGAACTGTTTGTCGCATGGTGGTAAAGGCGGTGGTTTGTGTTCAGTGGGAGGAGGAGTCCCACTAAGAACCTACAAAGTGCTCATTTAAATCGGCGTCCTCTGCCAGTGATTATCTCCGATGGGACTTCGAAACGACTGACTTGACTGCAGTTATATCTGTCAGTGGGATAACCTGGCCAGTTGATATATCGACGGACGTAGGTAAACGTGGGGATGATATCTATGTAGACCTTGTGGAAGCGGGTGCCTGGTGGAAAATAACGCGACAGTGGTTATATGGCCCTGACTTATTTTGATTCATTGCCACGAGATACATGATGAGTTTGCCCCCACCTAATTCATCCACGTTTCGCCTGATGTGAAAATCCGCCGGAATGGCTGACATACATAGGTACTTCACTGATTTTATCTGCTTGGCATGCGAGGGGACCAGAGTTCAAGTCTGAAGAGGTAGAGGCGAAAACCAGTTGTACTTAGGAACAAACATTGGACGAACAATTCCTTGAACGCCTTGAGCACTTGTCCGATCGAATGTGGTGCGCGTGCGCCAATAATGGAAAGTGAAGTGGGACTTCATGTTCCCTTTGGCGATGACTGCCCAGTTTTTCAGCGGCCAGAAAGTGCTGGACGCAAGCACTTCACTTCTGAAACCAGTAGTTGATGATTGAAAAAGTTGGTCCAAACCCTCTACAATATAAGTTCTGGTTGTGGAACTTTTACAGTGCGGCAGGCGCAATATTTGTTCAGGAGTCGTGTGTGCAGGATTGCACGAACCAAAAGTTGGGACCGTGGGCTGAAGGGGGGATGGCAAAATGCTGAATAGTTGGACACATTTCCTTGCGTATGAGGATCAGGCCAGGAGACAACACAGTAGATGAAAGTCAAAATGCTGATGTTGATTGGGAACGCAACCGTCACAGGTGGTAGCGGGCGAAGCCATGCTATGTCGAGTGTAGGGATTAAGTAAGGCGCGCTGACACGTGGTGGTGGTAGTGATGGCGGCGGTGGGTGGTGGTGTTTACTGCTCACCATAGTCGGCATCGCCTAGTGACACGACTGGCGACACAACTAACCTTAGGGCCCGAATTCAAACTTTTTACTGATTTGCGCGTGGGGCACGCTTCCCACTCTGTAATGACCCTTTCATTTTCTGCGTAGCGAGGTGACTTTCCAGTCACTCAACTCCAACCAGCCTAGAAGCGAATTCCAGCTAGATTTTGTTTGGCGTTTGCCTTCGGAAGAACCAGAACGATTACGACTGAAAATAGCTTTGAACACGCCGTTGTGTGCGGTTATGTGGACGTGTCATGGCTTTTACCTCCTAGTCAGCAAAGCTCCCTATCCTTCCAGTCACCAGAGGTAATGAAGGGATTCCGAAAATCACCGTGCGATCTAGAAGTTGACTTTTCAATGCACTTGTACTGTCGTGATAAGACACGCACTGTTACCGCTACGATGCCAATCTGCGTAGAATTAACACCGTTGCGTGTTAAACAAACTGAAATGTATATATTTCAGAGCACAGAGAGACCTTGCTGACCATTATGCACTGGAGGAAAATACAAATAAAATTGTTAATTGTTGTTATTTCCGTGCAGTTCAGTTCGGGAAAGAAAAGGATTGAGTCGTGAGTCCCGACAAACTCGGACTGGTTACTCCAGTTTACTGAATGTGTGCGGCAACTGCGATAAGGCCATCTCCCTCAGTTCTGCACTCTCTATCTGCACGATAAAAATTCTAACCTTCCCAAGCAGCACAATGTCCTGAAAGTCAGGCGCAAGAGGGGTGAACGGGTTTGTCAAGATTGCTTTTGCAGCTTGCAGCATGTAACAGAGGCAGCGACGACCACCGCTATTGCACCCGACTTTCAGTACATTGTGCTGCAAGGGAGATAATTCACTACGAATTGATATAATTAAGACACTGATATGCTCTTGTGAGGTGAACGTTTCTTGGGAAGAATGCATAATGCACAAGTCGGTACATATAGAGTGTTTGAACGCATACACCTCGAGTCGTTGAACGCCTCTCTGTGCACTCCGTCTGATTTATGATGCCCAGTTTCTCGTCGTGGAACACGCCCGGTTGGTCCCGCAGCTCATTTCTCTGGACGTGGACTCAAATCAAGTATGCATTCGGAGGCCATTGCGCAGTTCGTGAAAAACTTTTAACGTAAAAGTTTGCAAGAACGTTGACGAAGCCGCCGTGATGCAGATCTGTCGTTTCGGACTCAGCCCGTTGCCGCCATGGCTGAGACATAACATTGCATCAACTCAGCAGATCAGTAGACGAGAGGGAGGGAGAGAGAGAGGGTAGGAGAGAGGAGAATAAAAAAGGAAAATGTGACGTGTGCACGTGCAGTCACCTTAAACGCACCACTACCCACTAGGCGGATCAGCTTAGTGAATATTGATATCTGATAAGCTGTGTTGGGCCCATTGCTTTCCGTGTCCTGCGCCGAATGCGCGAAACGCAGGGATACTGGATGCAGAACGATCGGCGTACCTGACGTGTGTGCTGGAGCAGACGACAGTATGTCCACGGAGCAAGCGTGCGTCTTCTTTTTTAAAAATCCTAATTTCAAGAGGCTGGAAAATTTAGAATTAACACTGAGGACCAGCAACTTCGTTGAAGTAACCCGTCAGACCTATATACTTAAATGCAGGTATATCATATTTGAAGCATATTCGTTTCTCTCGTCTCACATGCCTTTGCCGCAGAGAACTCGTATATTCTGATCGTCATGTCATCGCCAGCCCTATACTGCAACCTCCTTTTGGCGTCAGAGTTATACTTCCGGTAATTGTGCTATGCCCACTTCGAATCCTTTGGAATTGCTAACTTTATGAATTAATGCATGCAGTAATAACCGAGCCATTTATATTTCTGTTCTGTGTCGTGTCTAGGGTGTCCATTTCGAATCTCGCGAACTTCAAGACAGGCTAGCTAGAATGTCCCTTCAAGTATCATCAAGAAGTCTTGTGCGATCAAACGATTTCCAAATATGCCTCACATATACCACATTAGCTAGGCTATCACCCAAATGGAACCAAGTTGGGCAGCACCTCTGTCAAGGTAATGAAACAGTACACTTTGTAATTAATGCCAGATGTTTTATTAATCTTTTCTACACAAAACAACCTTTTTCACTCACACGTTAGGGAGAGACTTTCTTGTTCGCTCTGGATGGCTCCCAGCCATGCGTAAGACCACATCCGACTTTGAAATCAAGTTGCAACAAATCATCAGAAAAGCTTGCTTTTCTCTTGTACAGTTTACTGTTGTGAATTGCAGGCATGGAAGTCACGGTGACAGAGCTCGAAACACAAGTCAGCTTGATCGGAAGTGCAATAGGACTACCTCGTATGACTGTATGTTTGACACTATATGTTTTGAAATAATTGTCTATTACAAGGGAGGTACACACAGCCGATATCTAATATGCAAATATCACAGGTGTATATAACACAACCATGCAGAAGAGGCCTGCCTGGACAGCTTCACACACCTGAAGAGTATATTGAACCACTCCCGTGCTTCGTTTTGCCTAGGTTCGAATTTCACTCTCTGACACAAAAACTGTTTCAATGCAATCACATGGCCCAGCTTATACTTAATCTTCACACATTTCAGCATGAAACGGGGTCACATTGTGGCAGTTTCTTCCGAGACATTTGACAGAGAGTTGTTTCCTGAATTTGAAAGTATGCGACGTTTTTGGAAAAACACGGTATTATCCTCATAATTTGTAGCATGCAGCAATAAATAAGCCAATTGTCGTTTTCCCTTGCAGTATGGTTATCGCATTCCTAGAGAGGCTGCTCCATCAATGACATATGTAAAAGTTAGGTTTGCTGGTTTCCCATCAAAATGTTACACATATCCAATGCTGTGTGTGCGACCCGAACAACCTCTGGTGGTCTCAAGGGAAAACAATCTACATACTGTAGAGTGCTTTCTTTATGATTTAGAGGCATGCTGGAAACAAATTTTTGGTAGAGGTCTCACACTTCTTCTTAGGAAGCCAGTGTTTCCTACTCCAGAAATTACTTGGACAGCGGCGCAGGTAGTGCAGGTTAGTGAAGCCACAGCTGAAGGTCACTGCTTTTCTGTAGTAATGTAGAATCGTAAGAAGAATTTCTAAAACCTTCTCGCATACTGCTATTTTAATTTTTACTGCAGCACAATGGAAACCAGCAAATAGGTGTGGCAGACAAGCCAAATCAACTAAAAGTCCTACACAGTGCAAGCACTGCTGCACAGCACAGTGTATGTTCTGCAGAAGAAAGACAAACGGCTCAAGCTGTGGCATTTCTCCAAGCATTTCAACGCATGCCAGGAACCGTGGTGACACAATCATCTCAGGCAGACCATGAACTTGATTTAGTAACTAGCAATCCACCTACTGTAAGAACTCTGTCAACTAGAACCATGCAAGCACATGACAGCCATCAGTCGCCATTCTCTGCCAATGCAAGCACAATGGCAGTAGAGAGAACGACTAAAGTCGTTCCTAAATTTTGTGCATCAAGAGGCAAGATGGTCACCATAAAAAATCTCTATGCTAAATCCACTCCAGCATGTCATGTTAGCAATCGGCTACATTTACAAAGCCATGAAAACAGAACACCACATTCAAGAGTATCTGAAGTTGTGCCCAAACCTTGTTCGTCAGCTATCATACTAGCAGACGTAAACACTATGCACACTGGGTCTACAAGCTACTGCCTTAACAGCAAGACACATTCTTTAAACCATGGGGCCACAAAAGGAGTGACTGTAACTGCAACATCGAAGATAGTTCCTAAATTTGATATCAAACGACCTGTCACAACATACTGTGCACCAAATGTTATGCAGAGTAGAGGAATTGAAAGTAGAGCAAGATCAGTGAGACAAACCCCATTTAAAGTGGTGCCCAGGTTTGGTGAATCAGCAAGCAAGCTACAAGCAACGAAAGCTTTCTCTGCCTTTGGAAATGACTCCTTGCATATGACTGGGAATGTGACGCAGAAGTTTGTGACTGCTATCAACACCAAAGCCGTCAAAATATTCCCAACATTTCCTTCAAGTGTCTGTGCAAAAGCCACAAAAATGGTGACAATTCTAATCATTCATACTTACAATAATATGTCAAGGGTCAAAATCAGAGCAATGCAAAAGAAAGCAAACTATGTTCCTCATGTCTAGGTACAGAAGGGTGACCAGACTGAAGCTCATAAACTAGATTTTGGCAGCCATTCAGGGGATGTGAAAGCAAAGCCTATTGCTCCAAAGAGCATTTTGAAAAAGGTAATATACTGGGCATTCTGCACTGCCTGACACAGCGGTGCGTATGTGCAAAAAAACTGTGTAGTGGAAGGTATTTTTGTCACATAGTTTTGACCACCTGTTGCAAGTGAAAGTAGAAATTGCTGAGCTCTTCAGCAAAGCTTTATAGCAGGTGCATCCCTTACATGAGCTATGTTTTAATGTGTACTGAAGAGCAAGATGTCATTGCTCTGTTTGTCACCGAATATTTTCTTTACAGAAATATTCAAAAACAGAAAAAATATACAGAAAAAAAATGTAGTGTAGTGGAATGTGTTGGGTAAACGAGCAAAGTTAGCTTCTTGGTTTTGGTCACTGCTTTTCTGCTATAACATTTTACGAAGTTGTAATAGTAGAAAGGCACTCATCATCCGCTTCTTTCCATCAATTTCTGTCAAGAAAATGTTAGGTGATTCTGCGACATTTAGAGTTATTTTGAATTTCAGATTTTATTTCCTGCGCATAATGTTATAAGACGGTTTACTGCATTATTGAGTTTTCATGTAATTTCATTATTTGATGGCTTTAAAGCCCATTACATGTAAGTACATAGTATAGTAAATAATAAAAGAAATTGCCCTACTGGAGCTTAGTTTCCAGTAAGAATGTACAGATAGCAAGCAATTCAAATAAACCCATTTCAAATGGGTAAAGCTTGAAAACAAAAGGTGCAGAACATCATCAGTTAATGTTGCACTTAAAACTAGTTCAAACGACCGTTTTGTGGCTACAAAAGACCGTAGTGGGTCCTGTAGTCAAACCTGTAGAGAAACAAATTTCCTATCTTTGGCTCTACAAAATATGGGGAAAGAAGAGAGGGAAAAATAGAAAATATTTGTGGCCAGTGAATTGTTAGGAACCTAGAACAGTGTGTTAGAGTATGCTCTCGTCATATTACCTCAGACGCTCAATTGTTTTTACACTAAAACTCATTCTACATACACTCTCACATCAGGCAAAAACCATTAAGGATATGGTACCAAGAACAAAGGAACTCCCAGATCACGAGCATGAGAAAAAGAAGAAAGTGGTGAGAATTAGGCTACTTGATGATGTCAAGCAGGTAGGAGAAATTGTACCATAGGCAGTTACTATATTCACATCCCATGTGAGACATGAATCTGTGTGAAGCCATACATTTAAAGTTCATAGCTTTATAGTACATTACCGTGAGAAATTATTGACAGTAAAGATGGAACCAAGTAACAAACCTATGCCAATAATCCTTCTAATATATATATATAAAAAAAATACACAGGAAGGTTATTATAGTAACATACAGGATGTTCTTGAAGAAAATGCAAATATTATTCGACTACAAAGCCCTGTTAAGTATCAGAGAATTTAAGTGTAAAAAGGGCTATTTTTTTGTTAATTGTGTTGATTTCCTTTGCTGTTTTTTCATGTTCTTCAATTAGAGGACAGAAAACTGAAGATTCAGGCATTATGCACTAGCATGTCATCGAGTACTCCCTCATTAAGTACTACCAAATAAGTTTTTAGAATATAAAATTTTTTACAAGGGGAAGACTTCATTCTCCAGTAGCACTCCCAAAGACCCTATGCACTGGCAGCCAGCAAAGCTATCCCCCTTTATAAAAGCACTTGTATATTTTGATAGTCTAACTTTACTTATTGACCTACAATGATTAACTGATTGACTCACTAACATTACCCTTTTTATACATTTTTGCGATATGAGTATACTGCATGCAGTTATGGAAACTAGCATATGTAATCATGTTTATGATGGGATTTCTAGGTCCCAAAGAAGAAAGCTTTGTAGTATGTTTCAAAGGAAGGCATCGAAGTTATGTTCAGAGAGAACAGGATAACGAGTTTGTGTACTATGTGCACGATCAACCGGTTTTCGGTGTCTATTTTTATATCTTTCAGATAGACAACCTAAATGTGCCTTCACTGCGGTTTTTGCTACGCGAGAAGGGTATCCCATTTACGTGCAAGGATAAGAAGGCTGATCTGCTAGCAAAGGCGCAAGCTTTATATCCGAAGTGATAACCTATGTACTACAGGGATGAGGCAGAACTGTGCAATGGTTTTTTATTCAACAAAATAAATGACAATGACTCTTCTTTCACTGCCACTGCTGCACATGGCACCTAACAGCAGTACATAAGTTAGATTTATATACAGTATTCACAAAAAAAAATGCACAAAAAGCTATTCTACAGCATACTCCATACCCTCACTATAAAGCCTTATGTACAATATTTACACAATTTCCTACCATATGAAAAGCACTGTACATTTGAAGAATACACTGTGTGACCTGTTAGGTCCTACATTTAGTTAGCAATACTAGCTAATGCAGGACTAGAACATTTACTGACCAGAAAGTCTACACATCAAACAAACCCACAAGGAACGTTAAGAATGTAATCAGGTTGTGCTTAGAGAAACTACAGTGGCAATATATCCAACTGCACAATAAGTAGGTAAGCAAGTTTGTACAAATGCAACCCTATATTTGATAATTGTTGTTGACAGGAATTGTTGAAAAAGGGGATTAGCTGTGTGCTACTGTGTCTTATTCCACATTTAGTAACAGAACAGTGGGTTTCACACTGATACAGTAAAACTGCTTTTAAGGCATACACCCCGTACCCAGCCTCAGCTATCCCCTCCACCTCGTAAAGTACACTGTTACATATAAGTATATATTACAGCGAATATTTTGCGTTTCCACACACAGTTAATAAGCATTAAGTTTTCTCGATGCTTATATTTAGTTTTTGTGCTGACACTGATGAGATATAGCCTAACAGGGTAAACTCAAGTTTGTAGCATTCCTTTTGTCTTACTGTACAGTGTCTCAAGGTAAACCTCCAAACTTCGATAAACTCTTGGCAAACAGAAAATCTTGTAAGGCAACACTGCACACCTAGAGCTGATTGCACATGTGAATGAAACATGCACAGTTATTGGGTAGAGGGCACATTTCGAGGATTTCTTTCATGACCCTATGCTGAAGTACAAGGCTCCTTAAATAGCAGAATTAAAGAAATTAACATGTACATGAATTCCCATCAACTTCATCACATCATTACACATTAATTAACAGAAGCCTGAATGTTCCCAGTCAACGGCACACGGGGCACTTTTAAACACACTCTGAATTCACCTGTTATGTTCTGCTCACAAGCACCCCTGGCATATGACGAACAGCCTAATTAAACTGCCCAACCTGCAAACAACAAACATCTTCCTTATATTTTTCCTTATATATGCTGCTTCCCATCACTGTGTACAACAGGCACTGTGCGTGTCTACCTGTGTTCCTACGCGCATAAAACATTTTGTTCAGCAGTGTATTAAGGGGACTGTGCATCAATGGCTACACTGAAAAGATATAACATCCTTTGACCTGAAGGGCAAAATGAAGGCAGAACAATGTAGACATTGCGTAATGTCCACTTTGGTCTCAGCCAGTCCCTGCCAGTCCCTTCAGGCTTCAAGAAAATGCTACCTATTTCCTTTGTACATGTTTTTCACTATTGCAATGATCGCATTCCAGTTCACAACTGTACATAATACAAAGAATGGTAGCCCCAGGGGAGTCCTAACTTCATATAAAAAAAAACTTTTCATATGAAAGATTTATCCCTACTAATGCAAAAGGAGGATTTTAGAGTTACTGCATTAAAAGAATAATAATAAATAAATAAAAGTACCCAATAAACGTCTTTTTAAACACTGCATACGTCATATAATAAGTGCAGCTTACGTCTCTGCAAGGAAGGTATACAAAGCACGACAGATTCCACTTCCAAACACAGGCTCAATGAATCCTACTTTGTACGTGCAATTTTTATCTGCAATCTCGAGGTGTTGCACTGTCTAGGCTGCTGCAGATATAAAATATAGAATAAGGAAGCTTATGAGTCTTCATGCTGGTCTTCTGATTGTGTATTACAATTGCGATCAAAATATGATACACATGGACATAACAAAGCTTTGCTGCAGCATTGTGTTAATAGTCCTAACATCAATAAAATGTCATGCTGAGAAGTGCTGCCTGTGATTGCTGCATAGGGCTTCTTGGAAGCATGATAACATGTATGATGATGGTTAACATCTAAAGTGTAGCCAGGACACGAGTGTAAGACATGACAACAGTAAATACAGTTTGACCACAGCCCCATACAAGTGCATAAAAGGGCATCATGTGAAGCCTGGCAGTATGGTATACTCCTGCTATAACAGCACCTGGAAAGAGAAAACAATTAGTCGCCATCACTATGTTGCACAACAGAAAGTAAGCAATCGAGCTCAAAGGTCATCAAACTTTACTTCCTCAAAATGCAGTTACTTCAATGAAATGTCAATGTGGCAACTAAGTGGGGGAGAAAGCGGGTTCATAAATAGCATAAATGCAGGCGAGCCGGTGAAAGAATTTCATCATACACGAAGCCTGAGCTTGGGAAACGAAGGAAACGGACAACATGACAGGAAAAAGCAGGCTACAAGGGACAACACACAACTTCATACTAGATACATAGTTAATATGTAGAATGCAAGCCTTTCAAGCTTCCTAGATAATTTTGTCAGATGTGCATAAGATCTGCTCTACACAAGGGATTACTTTTTTATGCTTACTAAGTATCAGGGATCATCATATACATTATATGAGGCGAACGGATACATTATAGAAGCAAAGCTTATGGGATATGCAAGTACATAGCAGAACTGTACTTGACAGCTGTCAGTCCACGCCTTCTTCAGCTCACCTACTGAAGGAAAAGATGCTGCACTGAAGGAAAATTACTGTTTTTCTCACAGACTGACCATACAGGAATTGCTATTTGCATGCTATATGCACCATTTTTCTGGGGCTTGCTTTGAGTACAGACACCACAATTGAAGAACACAAAACATCAACAAGGTAGTGACAATGCTTACTGGTAACAGCCCCACAGGTGAGGGGAGTGACGAAACCCATAAGAAGAATAAGGAGAGGGGTGAAGCGGCCAATCCGCTGCCTACGTAGCGCGCTACAGGCTACCAGGGCAGCCACCATGTGCACAAGGAGCGAAGAGAACAGGGCCCATAAGAATACCTGGTACCACATCTCTAGGGAAGCAGAAAAATCCATATCTCAACAGACATAACACAGCATTTATCATGCGTCACGTCATAGGGAACAGTGGGCTCTGTACACTCAGGGGGTCAGAGATAGCTGTTCCAAAGTTGAGCTATGAGTGACACAGTCATAGTCAGTCAAGATAGTTCATTTTGTTTAGCCCTGTTATATGATTACTCTTATTTTGTATTGTCAAGATGCTAACACATAGAGTACAGAAGTAGTCGGCATAACCACAAGCTCCACAATGCATGTAAAGTTGGAACAGATCGTACCAACAAAAGTGTCAAGAGGGTCACTTGGAGACAACCCAATGACATTGATGATAGAGTCTAAGTCAGACTTCTCAGTGTCCACTCCGGAGGCCATTTTGGGTAGTTACAATTGACTAGAGCTCCATTACTCATGAGAAGCTGTTGTAAGCAAGCACAAATCTGAAAAGGGAGAAAAGTAAGACATTTCTAACGTACGAACTTCATTCCGAAAGTCGCTTTCAAAGTGCGAAAGACCCGAAATAAACAGAGAAAGCACAAAATTGAGAAGATCTTCACTGGAATATTGTGTCCACACTTCATTAACTGGCTGAAGAATTGCACGAATCAAACTAGTACGTTTCAATTGCTCCCTCATCGTGTTTTCGTGAGGTGCAATTTCTCGAGGTTGTACCTCAAGTGGTACGACAATTCATACGATGACTGAATAGTGAAATTATCAATATGCATGGCTAGGGTAACTATGCCAGAACATACTTCCCATTACCTCATACGCAGCATCTGTATCGAAATGCACAAACGCACGTCTTCATGGACTTACCATTTTTAGCTGATAACGCTATCCTCATCAGTATATCGCTCATACAACCACCA
>JARGYV010078873.1:0-21934 GCA_029532675.1 Ornithodoros moubata | reverse complement strand
AAGATTCCAAGCATTGATTTAACTTCGTTTCACCATTTTCCTGTCCGTCCGTGCTATAATTTTGAATTGACCAAGGTAAGTCTATTTCAAATCGTTTTATATGACAATGCTGCGCACCCAATGTTCGCCCAACTACGCGCACAAAGGCCAATTTTTTTCTTCTCTTTTAATTCGCGTTCAGCATACGACGTGTGATCCTCTCTGTTGCTCGTGCTTTCGTTCTACTTTGTTTTATTTTTCTTCCTTCTTTATTTTTAAGGCGTTTCTCTTGCATTAAATAAACGATGCTCTGACAACGGCAACATCTTTGGCTTTTCAACTTTGGCTCCTATGGGGCTCCCCACCCGTCTCAGCTTACATCTGGCGAACTTCTCCTTTTTACTTATTTCTTCTTTGTAGTTGTCTCCGGCTGTGAACTGTGCATTTTTCTGAAAATATCAGATTCCTTGTTTCTTGCTGGTTTTCATTTTTACTTTACTTATTTTCGTTCTTAGTCGACTCGTAAGATTTATGACGTCGAGAACACTTTCTTGTTTTTTTGTGTGTGTGTGTGTGTGTTGCACAGTGCGCAGATGCTTCTGAGAATAATATTCCCAGATGTACGCAAATTGTACGCATATGCAAGCTAATTTTACTTTGCTTCTCGAGTCGAATAGAGCCGCGGATCCACTAACTCTGACTGGGATTACATTGCACAAAGTGTCTAATGATCGCCGCGAATACAACAAAAATAAAAAAGCCGAAGTCGCAGCTTGTTTTCGACTGAATTCAATTGTATGAATTCAATTGTATTCAATTCACGTTGCTGCTCGTATAGCGTGCAGTTGAGTAAGATATGTTCCACGTCCACGACTACGCCGAAGTTGGAGCATAGTGCTCTATTCGTTACCCCGATCATGTGCTGAAGCAGCGTGGTGAATTAGTAAGAACGCAGAATGACCTTGATCGGTTAACTGAATACAGGTGGGTCCTCGTGATGGTATCCCTCTGCCATTCCTGTATAGCCGGTGGTTGAGTGGTCATGGACAGGGACGCTCGACGATCTTCTTCGGTCAGTAGAAATTCAGACCTTAATTATAACATCTTGGCAATCAGAGTTAGGATAGCCATGTCAAACATTCCGTACGCATTGTGAATCATGTTACTAATACTGGGGTTTCTGCGGTGCGTACATCTTCTATGCAAACAGTATACTCTGAGTCTAAGGAAGACATGAAGAACGCAGAAATAACGCAGAACATGAGGCCAGTTTCTAGCTCGTGCAAGTACTGCGAGAATGAAACAAGAGGAAAGAACAGTAAAAAGTTGTAAATGTTGTAAATCGGCGCAGGGTAATGGCGACGACAATAACGTTTGTCCCGGGTAGAATAAATGGAGAAGGACGACGGGAGAAAATCTTTTTTCGAATTTCACCGCTAAACGCCATCTACACCAGGCACCGCCACCACTACTTTACCGAAACCAGCCCTGCGGTGCCGGAAGTCCATTTTATTCACTGTAACGTCAGAAACGTTCTAGTGTTTTGGCTGTGTATTGTGGGAGTACAGCGTGGTTATTGCAGTGAACATAAAACTCTGCAGACAATAACAGTGTCAGTCGAGGTGCCTTCTGTTCAATGAGTCAAATGGTCCCTGCGCTATTGGAGTACATACTTGAACATATTGTTGATACGTGTTGAGCTGAAGTATTACATTACATCAATGCATAGTACGACTTTTACGAAAGAAAGATTGAACGTATGTGTTTCGGTATTGATAACAGCTACCGTACTGTGTACACGTTTGGCTGTCATCGCCAGATCGTGGTCTAACGGCCCCCTAGCGGCGGTATCATGGGCTGGTTGGATGCACTGATGTCGTCTGTAAGAGAAGGTCGTATGCGACACCGCGATAGTTATTCAAACTCCTTAGATCATGGCCCGATGCAGTAAATCTAACCTCCACTCAACAGTTACTTCCAGGTCGCACTCGTTCGTCCGCGCATGCAATTCTAACGTGCTAGGAGAAAGAAAAAAGATAGGCCACGTGTAATTTGCTTAATTGTTTAAGGAAGCCTTTCAAATTAAAGAACCCACGATGAGAACGCGCTTCTTAAAAACGTCAATCAGGAAACAAGCAAGGCGGCGGCGCCCATCGAACCAAATGCAGGAACAGCAGAAGAAATGGCAATTATCTTCGTTTCCAAGAACGAGCGAAAACTGTTTTCCGTCGGACCAATTAAACCGTCGTGTAGCGATTTATACTTAGAATTTCGAACCTTCTTTTTCCGACAGCTCCTCTCGCAAATTACGCTAAATAATCAAGCATAAGCGTCCCAGCAATGGTAATTAATTTTGCTTTCTTTTTGAGATTCATTCCTGTATCGTATAATTCATCATTCATAATCAAAGGAAGCGAAGGTGTGAAGAAGAAGCTCGAATCGACTCCGTAAAAATGCGCAGCGATTTCACAAAGGCTACCGTTTTCCGTAGCTCAAAAGACGACGCATATCTATTGAGATTGCCAAAGCAAGAAAATAAAATAAGTATGGATCCAAAAATCGAGACCATCAATCGATTGTCTAGTTCGCGGGAAAGACGTTTCCGTGCGTTACTCGCGCGCGAAATAGACTTTCAGTGTAAAAGAAGAACGATAATAACTTCGTCATTGCACGAACTCACATTCACATCCGTCATATTGCCCCGGCAGCAGTATAACATCCTGTCTGCTTTTGTCGACCTTTTCCCTTTCTGTACCTCACCCGGTTTTTCACATTTAGGACACGCTTGAAGCCTTAATAAAGCCCCTTTCTTGCACAAACACGAAGTGAAGGAAGCAAGCAAAACAAACAAACCAAAACGCTCTGCCCTGGACGTCGTCCATGCGGGCAGCATAAATCCATTCCTCTGGGTTCCTGACATGAGCGCCAGCTTCGTTTACGGCGTCAATATTGACCTGGAGTAGGCCAAGAAGCTCCTCACCATTCTCATAACGTTTGTTTAGCTGCTCTTCTTTCGCAGCGCCCCATGTGCTTATGGGATCGCATCGGAGAGTTCGTGAACTGAGAAAGGTGCCATTCGTGGACGAAAATTGACGAAGCCGGAATGCCAAAAAAGAAGAAGAGAAATTTGCTTCTTGTTCTTAACATAATAGCTGAAGTATGAACATCAAGTTGCCTCTGAATAACACCTACAGTGTGGCCACCTCATTAAATGGACGCCCGATTCTATACCGTCCAAAAGAGAGAGAGGGCAGAACCCCGTTGACAGGAGAAAAGGGTGTGCGCTTCGTCTGCTATGTCGTCTGCATTTTTTATGCTCTGTACTGCATTCGCAAACTTTTATTTTATCGCTGTATGTAATGCGACTGACATAATTTCGCTCAACTCCGCTGTTGCCTTCTCAATTCGCACGATTTTTTTCGAACAGTGACTGCCGTTAATCATTAACCAGCAGAAACAAAAGCAAGAAATCATGCAGAAATTTACCTCTGCCAACGTGCCACAACGAGCGCCATGTGTACGTGTAAAAAGAAAATAAATCATATCTGGTGACACAGTTATTCGATGGCAGCAGATGAATAACGCCAGTCGATCAGTTTTGTTGCCATCCCAAGTCCACCATCTTCTGGAGACTGCTTGGCGTTTTCTAAATCCCGCACACAACATACAGGCTTCCCTAGTCGGTGAAGTCAGCGAAAGACGGGATATTTTCATTTCGTCTGATGTCAGGGCCAAACGCGACACGGGCCACAGCTTGCCCTGACGCTTTAATACAGTCGCTGAGACTTCTCGCTAGCTGCGCGTAGAGGATGCCGAAAGAGATGATGCACGATCAGTCTACTGACACAAACAACGATGGCGGCGAAGGTGAGGACGCAAGTATACGTATAGTGGGCATATCCTAAGCTCGCGAAACGTTCCATTCAAGTATTACGTTAACTGCGAAGATATTCTAATGAAATAAAGTGTAAAGAGCAGAAAACGTTCCGAGAACTTTAATGGCATCGCAAGGACGGTTAAATAGAGATGATGCCGTGTTCATAACACGAAGACGTGAAACTATTTAGTGGAATGGTGATAATGTGAACTTTTTTCTTTTTTTTTTTTTTTGTTCAATCACGGAGAGGAACATTTGTCACATATCCCACGACCTGACATACTGTGTAGCACGTTCGAAGATTCTGCAGTCTATTTGGTTCAGTTCATTTCTATCACAAAAATTAACACACATAACGCAGACTTCAAGATTATTATTATTTCTTTTAACGAAACGGTGTATGTTTCTTCGAGCAACAAGCGGACATGGAAACTACACAGCAGAAAGTATCCCTGACGACCCAGCGCCTGTCACAGGCGTCAAGAGTAAGCGGAAATATTAATAACATAGTATCACAGAATTGTCTCGACCTCTTTCCAAACCCCGTTTCCAACGCTTGATAAGAGAGGTTTAAAGATTAGCACTTTCTCGAAACGCAATCTCCTTCTAGACACAGTTGTTGCAGTGGGAACAGTTCCGTCCATTATTAAACAAAGCTCCGGATGTCCAAATACGTAAGAGAAAAGCAACGGGCTTCTTTCACTAGATTAGCACGCTTGAACGTATTTTCTCCAAAAAGTGTCAGATGCCTTGAGCTGATTAATTCCGTTTAATTAAGGCAGCCGGTACAGTCTCCCTACCTACACGCAGGGCGAAGCTTTGCGAAAGAAGATATTCCCGTGAGAGTGTATAAAGGAAGCAAGTAGGAAGTCTCAGGAGACTAGCCGCCATTGTTGGCTCTGTAGAGCCATTATATGTATACACTTCTCGCAATTAATCCTTCGTACAGAATGATTTGCACCTGCCCAGCGAGTTAAAAGTTCTCGCCAAGAGAAAGAGAAAAAAGAAAGAAAAACATTGGCATTGTAAAGAAAAGCAGGAAGTGGGCGCGTACAGTTTCTCGTTGCGCAGTAATCAATGGTGGTGCTAACCTCGGAGCTTTGCTTGGTTTGTGGCGTTACATTTGCCGTTGTGAGAGTGGAAGGTCATAGTCAGTTCTCCTACAATAAACAGGCAAAAAGCAAGAGAGATAAGCACCCGGCCACCCGCGGTTCATGGAGACGATGTTGACAATAAGGAAGGGGTACGGTATATTGCTGATATGGCAGCACCTTATCCCACTGCCGATCAGATGTGAATAAGAATGACGAACTAGAGATGAAAAGCTAGAAACATAACGAACCATGCGATTTCAGATGGTAATAGTAGTGGCATTAATGCACGGGGAGTGGTTTTACAATTCATATGCATACAACACCTGAGATCTCGTACTGCCAAATGATTTCTCGTTGCCTAGTTCTGCAGGGAATGAGTTCCTCACTTGGCGTGCGGTGGCGAGAAAGACGATTATTTGCGTATGCAATTATACCATCTCATATTAACCCAGACAGTTAAGAAACGAAATGACAGAGTAGTGACTCTACTATCAACAACACAAGAAAGAAGCAGATACGAGCGAAGACTTGCTTGTGTAGACGGTAAGTATCACGTTCAGATCGATATCGTTCGCGCCAGGACGACATGTTTCGTTTGTGCTGTAGTGTTCCTTTTTAGAGCGCACTGTAGACTCCTATCAGTGTCTTACGATACCAGGAGAGTGCAATAACTTCCGCAACTGCATAACAACGACGCCACAAAAAAAAAAAAAAGGAGCTCCGACAGAAGACGGAAACAAACAGGCAATACCCAAAAACGAGAGAAAGAAAAGTAGAAAATTTATACGCCAGCGCAGTAAAATTATGGCGCAGAATAAGGCTAGGAAAAAAGTTTAAGGGGTCATAAAGCGGCCTTTAAAACAACCGCCTCCTTCCCATAAACATTTACCGGGAGGCGAGGCTCGTTTTAAAACACGATCTTCTAATATCGCCTGGCCGTTAGACTTTGTGATCCGTTGGCGTGTATGTTGCTGCTGACAAATGCGCACTAAGTTCTTTAATCTACCCGATGTATGAGAAGAAAGACGTCGTCGAAGGCTGTGCACACAGAATATACAGATACAGGAGGGATATAAAATGAATAACAACGAGGCAGCCCCTTATTTTATGCGCGTATTACAAAGAAAACTGTGTACATAACAACCTCCGGGGATTATGTGTTTTTCTTTCTTTCTTTTTTTATAGGGAGAAAGGGAGCTTCGTTGAAATAAAGCAACGTCATTATGCAAACATTAAACAGCAAATAATTAAACATACTTTAGCGCAGCTTTTTTGCGTTCACTGGATAGAGGTATTCGTGATATAACATTTAATGGCGGCAGCGGTGAATGATGTAAAGTAAAGCCACTTGAAGGATGTGTCAAAGAAGATTGCTTGGTGGCACGCAATGCGGTCTACACCAAGAAATAACAAATTCTCAAGAACAGTCTCCACTATATCTCTGCATGACAAAATGCACTGCTTGTGAGCATACTATTTAAAGCTCAGGACAAATATAAAACACTACGAACAGATGTCGTCAGCATAGGTGAATCGGAGTAGTCCAACATTGGTCGGACTCACATCCCCATATTTTCCTGATCAAACTGATCAGGCTTTCCTGTTACAGAATCCTGTTACAGAACTGAGTTTCTCTGTTTTTCTTTGCATCGCTGTTCTGTGTACGCACACACAAAAGAACCCGCTACCACTGTTCAGTCATCTATGACTCTTCGCAGATAGGAACAGCAACCCAGCCACTTGGACACGTTCGTTTCTAGTCGATCGCATCGTCGCAAAGTTTGAGAGAGTCGCAACCAAAGATTTTCCGAGTACACTAACAAGCAGCGCATCTTCAACTCTGCCTCAAATGATGAAAAGCTGCCCTCCCGGGGCGGAAGCCATCGCATCAAGCTGTAATTTCACAAAGTACTCCACCGGGAGGTCTGAAAAACGGAATAAAGAAAAAAATCAGAGCGGACTACAAAAACAAAAACGAAAGAGCTTGGAGCACAAATGCGCGTTTCTCTAAGGAAAGATAACACAGCAGCAGGAAAAGATACTAACGGTAATGTTCATGTGAAATTTTCTGGATTGCTCACTTCTACATGGCTTCTGGTCGGTTTGAGTTGCATACATCCTGGGCCTTTTTATACAATAGCGCAAAGAACATGTAGTAAGAGAGCTATTGGGCCATGATGACAGTACTTTTAGGATGGGCACAAACAGCGGCGGCTATATAAATGCAACATAACTGCTTACACGCACCAAAGAAATTGGAAGAAAATTTAGACGCTGACTGCTACGCACGTGCTTGCTCATAATGACGTAATTGTCACATCGACGTTATGCCACATGTCATTGATCGTTAAATAGTGAGTGGAATATGTGCATTGTGCTTCCGCTTGTGTAGAAAATAATATAGAGATGGTAGCCCCTGCATAGTTGAGAATGGCTACACCCCTGCTATTAAAGAGCCAGCTAATAATGGAGTGCAGAAAATAAATAAATAAAAACAAAATAAACATAAGTAGAGAATTAAACACTGCCAGGAACTGTCTGTCTGATCACAGGCGTGAAAAGGTACGGAACTTTGAGATCCAGCTAATAAAGGTATGACTGACAATTGCAAGATGTCGATGAGAAATTCGATGAGTGCACGAGTTGCTGGCTTTTGTTAAGACGTTGGCCGACACCCCAAGGGTTTTGTTGTGTCGACCGTTTCATTCAAGCTGCATAGTCCACAAAGTGGGAGTCTCGACGCCCGCGTCGACGCAAGTAAAAGTGCCGGGGCATGGCTAGACATCTGGGTCTCATTATCCACACTTCCTCATTACGTGAGGAACAGCATTGTGGGCGCCACGGAAAAGCCAAATATTCATAACCTGCACATGGTTCCTTGATGGAAGTTAGGCGTTGCAAGCGTCGGAATTGGGCACCCAGGATGACAGGGAGCGGTGGTAGATCAGGCCGAATAGGGCAGGTGAGGGACATCCTGACCAGATCGTCTGCCTACTCATTAGAAGGTAAGCGCCGGTGACTAGGGACCCAGGAGAGGATAATACTGTGCACGTGTGGAGGGGTCAGTGCGTGGGTGACGGACATAAGATGAGCTCGTCAGCGCTGTCATTAAGGAAAGACGTTCAGACAAGAGAATCACTCGGTCGTTTGGGGGCGGTACATGGCCGAGGGCAATCGCTAGCAGCTCTGCTTCAAAAATTGGAGGGGAGTCCGGCAGACGAATAGGTGCACAGTTAAAACGTTTACACCCATAAGGCCGTAAAGTGGGTGTGACAAGGATGTTACTCATTAAAAACACCCCACCCTGTGATTACACCCTTTTCTTGGGTATAATTGTTTAAAAAACAGTCCTGTTACACCCCATGCAGACTCATGAAGAACTCATTGCAAAAAAGCAAAGGCAAAAAATACACTCTGTCGCCCGTTTGTTCATCATTATCCATACTAGTTACTAGTAATATTTAATAATAATTTTCATTATTACTATACCATAAACACTTCCGCGGGTTGGTCACATTAGTTAGTTGGATATTTGAATATCTAACCTCGGATGTTTTATGGATGTATAATATATGTTCGTGGTGGCCTGGGTACTCTTATGTTACATCCTTGGAAGGGTGGAACACCCAGAAGAGTGGGAAATTTTTAAGTGTGTAAGAGTCTAGTCAAGGGATGAAGAGTCAAGCTCCCGCCTTCTCCGCAACGACCGAGGTGTCAGTTGAGATGACGACGTAGTCAGGAAACAGGCGATAAGGTGAAATCTAATAGTATTCATGTCTGTGAAAAAGCCACAAAAGGTGTGCTAGATCATTTGTCTTAGGGTTCATCATACTGTACGAATGTGTTGTCCTTCAGTAGCAGCGGCGACGTTAGAAGACGTCGCTATAGAGCTTCACAATGCACAAACGAAATCCATCAATAACAACTCCACCCAAGATGACGGTATTCTCGTCGGCAATGGAATTCCAAATCCATCAGCGCGACCACGCTTTCCAAGACCTCGCGCGGCGCTGCCAAACGCATACACTCTTACAGAGCCCAGAAAAGTGGCCGATTTCCTGCGGCTGACGTCAACCTACTTCAAAGACGTTTACCGCGGAGGGGCCCTCGAGGTAAAAACGGTATCGAGCCTTTGCCCCAATACCTCATTGTCGTCGTCTGCGTAAACGGAACAGCCAACGATTCGCGGATTGCTTCCTATTTTCCACGTTGCGTTCTCCTTTCTCGCTCCGGGTTACATATCCGTGCCACTTGTTCGCGTATACGCAAAACTGCGGTGAATGAAGGGAATGGCGTGATTTCTACCACGATACTCGAGAAAGGAGTGCCTGAGGCGAAAACCTTTCCGGAATCAAAGCTTCGATAACAGGACCTGCAAATATAGCAGGACGAAAAGCAAGAAGAAAGTGACTTTGCCTCGTGAAGTGAAGCGTTCGCATGACGAGAGAAGTTGTCTTCTTTTTCCTGTATGCCTTCGCCTGTTTCACTTCGTTTGTTTGTCTGTCACTTCGAAAGATGGTCATCTTTGTAAATGCACAGAATGAACTAAGTCCCAGATGTAGAAAATCGTGACCGCAATTTATGTAGCCGTTGGAATAATGTGTCGCGCAAAACCCAGACTACTCCCTCCCCCCTCCAAAAAGACATTGCATGAGCTATTGACGGCCTTCTTATGTTTGTGATAATTATAATAATACAAGTAAAGATTTAGTGACATAAAATGGCTTGTCCTCTTAACTTTCCGTTTGGACCCGTCTTTTCCTTTACGTGCCCTGAGTACACGACGCTCAGTGTGTATATGTTAGATTAATGTTATAATAAATTATATATATATATATAATACACGCCTCCTACACCAATTCCTTGCCCCCTTAGGAAGCCAATTAAACCTGCTATTTCATAACACATGCCAATGCATGAACATATCATGTTTTAAGAATACCACTCACCCTTTCCTCTCACACCATTTCTAGGCCTAAGCCTGTCCTTCCGCCTCATAAGCGTCACGTTGCATCACGAAAGCGTTCATCGGGGTTGCGGACACCTAATAAACATCCCGAATCTTCGATGGACAGGCCGTGCCGACAGAGATGTCAGCCCTGCAAATCCGTCACTAATCCGTCGCTCACGAACAACGCCCAACACAAGCACCGAAACTGACAAGTGGGCCAAAGCGCCAGCTGCGTAGCGAACAGGCCACGAACGCTTGATGAATGACCCCCAGAGGTCGCTGAAAGCCAAATTAATAAGGGAGCGCCCCATCAGAGAAAGCAAAAGCAACAGCGACGTGTGCATGCGCCCAAAGCACTATGCCTCTTTCAAGTTGATGCGGGCTTTCGCTACTTTCTTAGTAAAGAGAACAGCAGCAAGCAAGCCGTTAAAAGCCTGCCAAACTCGTTTCCACCGCCTGTAAAGAAAAACTAATTGCGAGCGGCAGAGACTGGAATAAAAAAAAAAAAAATGCCGTTCTATATGATAACACGACATGTTTCAGATTTATTATCGGAAGCAACGAAAGGCTGCTGGAAATATTACCTTCTTAAAAGTTGGGGTGTCATCGCCTGGTGGACGTAAGACGATGATTGGGCTTGATAAGTGATTTTTTTTAGCATTTTGTAAGCACCATTTTTATGCTGATGGTTATGTCGGGCCGTTTTGCCTGCTTATCTAGGATTTCAGTGATAAAGCGTGGAGTCATGGCGAATAAAATTGGTCATTATACAGCAGTATTAAACTATGATTATATGTCAATAGCAATGATATAGATAAAAATAATTTAATACATATCAAATCTTCCTGAAAAGGTAAATGTACTATAAAAACAACAACACACGCACACACAGTATTGTGCGCCAAAGAGAGAGACCGCTGTCCTATTTCCATACTATACGCAGAATGAGGGTGAGATAATGGGATGGTACGATGGTAGATATGAAATGAAAGCCAAGCCAGGAGTCTGGTTGCAGTGAGGGAGTTCCTCATGCTAGTAAAAAAAAAAACAAAACAAAAAAACAAAAAGAAAAGGTACGGGAAACGGAAAAGAAGTACTTCAATTTCAAAACCTAGACAGGCTCTAATAAGCAACTTGTTCCAACCCTTCACCCTTTGGAACAGTCTGCAAACACAACTTTTGCCTAGGCCGGTGAACAACACAAGAGCAAAAGTGCTAATAGAACGCGAACGGCAGACTTAAAGAGAGACCTGAGCCTATTAAACGTCACCAATTTAACAAATACCCTGTCTTTTACCACCCGATCAGGCAATATGACCTTCGTTTTTTCTTTTCCTTTCTTTCCTAAAGCCTCAAGTCGACCCAACATGACGGCGCTGTCGAAATGCGCCCAATTACGTCGAATAAGGACGGCTGCTCAAAGAAAACCAATCTGCGGAAAGTCAACATAAAGCGTTATGATTATGCGCGTAGGGCACGTTTTGATTCCTTTTTTAGTTATTTTTATGTTTTATGCTGCCGTTGACACTTAACCTCCCTGTATTATCGGTTAGGAAAGGACTGTCTAACCCGATTAGGAAACAGGGCTTAATGGTGGTGCGCACTGCGTTTGTCCCGCCTAATCGTATTTCTTTCAAGTCGACCTACGTTCCATCCTTTTCTGCTCGCTCTCCTTTTTTCCTCCGTAATTCGCACTTCTGGAGAGCGCGAAAGGGAAGTTGCGGCAATCAGTCGACGTGAGCGGACTGAATGCTCGAGACGCTTACAATAGTCGCTCCACCGGCCTTATTGCTTTGAGAATGGCGCCCCTATGTGGCTTGCGGAAGTTGCGGTTGCTGCCGATCGTCCGCTAGGAAAGGAGATTAAAAAACGGGAGACATTTTCCTCTCTGCAGGAAACGTCCAGAAGCTGCTGAGAAGTCTGCTGAGTTCGAGTACTGAGTCGGTAAAATGTGTTCAACGGAAATGCTCTTCGCCGGGGGCGGTCCTGACGATTCAAATGTCACGCTCACATGATGGAGTGTTTCATGGCTTTTATCGGCTTTCGCACTTGTACAGAAATATAGGATTGGTTACATTTTTGCGCGGGGACAGCGGTACAGGCTCACCTTAGACTCATCTTGTAACACGGCATACAGAAGAAGTTCTTCCAGGACCCGTCAACTTCGATTACTGCAACTAGACTGCTGGACAGTGCGACGTGAGGTCATAACAGTCTCGCGGACTATTTATTTACTGAAGTGCTATTGTACATACGGGTACCGTGATGAAATAACGACGAGATTGATATACGATGAGGACAAGAACGAGAACACAAAGAAAATTGTTTATAAACACCGCCCCAAATCCTGGCCAGAATATACGGTCATCTGAGAAGTGTAAGCTCCAAAGTATGTTGTTCTATATGCCTCAGATTAACTGGAGGAAAACTACCATGGGACTACACTGGGGCATGATAGCAGGGAAATGTGAAGGGGGAGAGTACTGTGGAGTGGGGTATGGAAAGAGTGAAGAATGAGCACATCGCAGAGAACGCTTATGACAAATAAAGGCAACAGCCATCGACGCTTTCCGAGTATACGTTGTATGATTGATCAAGCGGTATGGATAGAGACGACTATGGTGGCAAGTATTCATGAAAAGGAAGTTTGAGTTTGGACAAAAGACGCATTGCTTTTTCTTTTTTTTCCAGACGTAGGCATTAATGACTAACGATGACGTCTTGTATAACGAAGGTTGCGTAGCTCTTTCGTCATTCTTCCAGGGCGACACAACTGTGCAGAAGCTGTTACTGTTTAACCAGAACGGCACCTATTGTTGCGGGTAGTACATTTTCAAATTCCATGAAAGTAGTCCCGTCAGATCTAGCATTCCACACACCGATAAAATCTACGTTAAGCACTACCTCAATGCAATTTTCTTTATACATTTCAGCTTGGTTCTGATTAACTTTGCAAATTTCACCGCCAAGCTACCGTCCACAGGTAGCCCTATATCGTTCTCCACAGACTTTAACACGAACAGAACCACTATGTGTTGTGCCAGTCAGACTTCAACAGCCCCCCTGTACCCGTATTCGGGCAGGCTCATCATACAAAATACGCAGCGTATACATCCAGTACGACCATATCACAAAAGGACTTTGGCCTGTCCAATAAAGGTCACAGTCGGCTATATAATTTTACAACCCCACTTAGAAAAATGCGGTATGTTCAGCGACGAACCTGCTATCTACTGGCCCAGAAACGAACTTGTCCCTCCCATGTCAACCATCACTGAGGAACCTGCACTCCACACCCGTCGTCCTCGCATGGCATCGATCGGATCACACCTTATTGAAGATGCACAGTATTAGCAACATTTTTCCGCCAGCGAGGAAAGCCCCTGTGCTACGCATCTACACAAGTTATTTGTTACGATAACACCCACCGAATTGTGTTGAGTGAACACCGCCGGTGGACTTCCTCGCTTATTCCATCATCCTCATGCGCGTACAGGAAAGAGTTAATTCTTTCCTTCGAGGCTAAACGTGACGCTGTTCTGCTCTATGCGGCACACCGGCCAATACCTCGCGCTGCATTCATTCTTTGTGCATGCCACGTCGAAGGCAAGCCCCAGTAGCGTGCAATGGCGAGAGGAGGAATTTCGGCAATTTGGATCTCACTCCCTACCTGCGTAAATCAATACTCGTACTCGGCGTTGTTTTGATTGAACATGGATTATGCAACGCGTTCTCGTGTCGTTCATAGAGGTCGGCTTGTGCGTTGATGACTAAATATTTTTGTGGTCTTATAACGGCATGAAAGGTAGTAAATAGAACGAAATAGGAAAAAAAAGTAATGGGGAGGTAAAGTATTGAATAAAGGGATTGGAAGGTAAAGCTCATAATACACCGCAACTGGTAACGACTGCGATTAGATGTAGACACACTGACAAAATCTTGTCTTGGGGTGTTGATCAGCGCGTCGACAAGTACCAGCAGTTCGCGCATTCATCGAGTTCCTCAGGACATCGAACCTGTGGCTCGTTAGACGTTTTCTGTCGGTGTTTTAAATACACCTATCTAGTTCCTTCTGTCTTTTACCTTCATGCTGCTGCATTCACTGTTCCGCTATTATACTGAAGTACCATGTACTAACATCTCCATAATACTGTTTATAACAGAAAGAGCACATCCCAATATGCCGGCCGACCTTTGTTAACGACCGTCTAATTGAGAAGGTGAACTGATCGCAATGTGATTGTCATAAGAGCCTCACATAAAAACATAAAAAAAGTTTACCGACATTTATTGCTCTGACCAGAGAGAGGAGCAACGTAAGAGCCCTCCCAAGGTTTCAGCTTGTCTCTTGGCAGCTTCACGTCAATATACACACAGTTATAAAACTTACTACGTGGGAAATACGACGTTTCTCAGGAATGAATCCAACTGTTCTTGGCAGATCAAACACGAAGCCACTGGATTTCAGGTCGTACTCAACAAGTAACGCTGCTAGAATGATGGTTGCAAACATATAATATCTTGCTCTGTCGCGCTACAATGAGCAAAATGTTGTGGCATACTTCAGCGGCAGGGGTAAGCTCAACGCTTGAGACTTGGTGTTTTTCATTTTGAGGAGTGTCAAGGAAAAAACGGAAAAGACAGCAAGAGAAACGAAAAAAAAAAAACAACAAGAAACCTCAAAAGGAGAGCGGAAAGAAGGCCAATTTTCCACATGCTGTCTGAGCACGAGACAATTATGACACGGGATAGAAGATGCCAGAGAAAAAAACCGCATGCTGAAGTTGACACCTGCGTTAAATGGACGGAACTTGAGGACCTTCTCGAAGAAAACACGTCAGAAAAGGAAGTCAAACCATTAATAGATGAGAGCAAGGCAAAGGCTGGTATGACAGTATCACGTAAGAGGGAGTGATAAACCTCCCTCCTCTCGTCTCTGCAGGCATATTTGCAATGAAAATTATGATGCACAACTTCATTGCCTGCAACAGCATTCATACCGTGAGTATTACTCCCCAATGCGCGAAAAGTGCCCAAGGCCAGAAACAAGATAAAATTAATGAAAAATAGGAACTATAAAATCTCCAACATACATAGAAACTCATCTTATCACACGTTTTCGAGACCGAAAGGATTCCGCTGCATAATGAAGTGAATTATTAACGTCAAACTTCACGACCTCCTTCAATCTTTTTCACTCTTTTTATTTTATTTTTTTTTATTTTGGCTTTGCACACTCTTCAATCTATACATCGTCACGTCATATGTTTATGAAAAATATATGCGTAACAAACCATTAATTTGAACCAAAAGGCAAGAGAGAGGAAGATCATTTGCGTAACATGGTTCAACCAAACACCCCTTCGTTTCGCGCACGCTGTTCTGAAGGCTTATTCCTTCTCCGGACTGCGATTGAAAATCGCGTACGTCATGTATAACTGGTCATCAATATTCAAAACAGTGAAGGGCATGAAATAGTAATAAGATTAAGAAAGAAGTACACAATATAAACGTAAACGAAGTGCGAGAATGTGTATCTCATATATGCATACAGTGAACCCTTGTTATTATGACCCCCGTTAATCTGACATTCACGCTTTATGACTGAATTCCCGGGGAACGGTTTCTTCCCTATGTAAATCCTCCCCGTTATTATGACATTCCGCTTATCAGACTAGGACCGAGATTTTTGGGCACAACTGGGGTCAAACACATGTATTATTCTTCGGTTATTATGACCGCGTCACGCGCCCCTTTGCGTGGCTGCTTAAGCTGCTCAGGAACAAAGTGACACAGTTAAAGTGGGGCGCAAAGGATTAGGGTGACCCAAGGCGTTGTCGACCTCGAGGTTACTCATACCTCTTGTTTGCTAAAATAAGGCGGGCCCAGGTGACAGTTTGGTTCAGAGCGTCGTGATGGCCGGAACGAAGCGGAAGAGGACTGAGCTGACAGCCGGAATGAAAAAGCGAATCTGCGTCCGTTTTAAAGAGAACCCGTCTTCCCACCTCGACCTCGCTGAATGGGCAAAACGGGAGCTATCCCTGGATGTAGGAAGGTCAATCATCACCACTGTACTCAAAGGGACAGAGAAACGGCTGAATGTTCCCACGGACCAGTCTAACAGCGTTCGAGCACGACCACCGAAGCATATGCAGCTGGTGAGGTCACTGAATCTATGGTTCAACGACGTCAGAGCGTCAAAGTCGTTGTTGACAAACTTTTTTGTTAAATACATTGTTGTACAGCCTCATGCGTGCGTTTCGTTCTGCTGTGCATACCCTCTGGTCCCCACTGCACCACTTTTTCGTTATTATGACAATTCGCTTTATGACCGAAATCTGCGGGAACGGAGGTGGTCATATTAATGAGAGTTCACTGTATATATAAAACGAAATATTTCGGCTCCAAAGACATACATCGGCAATAAGTTTTACAGTGTAGCATATAGAAATATACTGTTTTCATAAATGTTTAAGTTTGTAGTCTAAGAGAAACATTCTAGATCTTAAATAAACATTTGCGCGTGACTAATTGAATTCGCATTTCGGGAATTAACTCGAACAGCCCTTTCTTTTCGCTATACCCCGACCTTTCATCACACTTTTTGCAATACTCCGAGTTTCAAGCGTTCGATTCGATGCCTTTCGTTCAACTATTGCGCCGCGATACACGAGACAAAACATTTTGCCTAAATTTTAGAAAACAATTCCCGTCTACGTGCTGTCATCACGATGCGGGGCATCAAGTTTCTGTAAAGGGTACTTTGCCACGTTAAGCCCAATTGTGTGGAGCAGCCGAACACACGTTACGTTTTCGAACAGGTTTTTAGCTTACTTCTCACATCGATGACAAAAAATCTAGGTACTCGTGGTGCGTACAACCTGATTACCATTATATATATAGCAGTAGTAGTATTAGTTCAACAGTCAATATACAGATATCTGTAATCTAACCTAAATTGGGAAAGCGACGTTGGAGTTCTTAAACGTGTTTAACGTGGTCCTCTTACAGGTGATTTAAGATGCCGAAAATACATCCTGCGCAACGAAAGGTGCCGCCAGCATGACTGCAATGCAATAGCCTTCTTTGCGCGCAAACAAAATGGGAGATATCTGGTATTGTTTTATGTGACTTGCCTTTTGACTTTAGGAACACTGTGTCCTATTGGCAGTACATTTTGTTTTGTCTTTCTCATTCGCAGATAATGATGTATAAGCAACGTAAAAATGCAAAAGGGTGTATATCTCAAACTTGGCTTTTCTCTGTCACCAACAGCTCCTACAGAACCATCCTTTCATGATGGATTAGACCTTGGGGGTAAGTAAATAAATAATCATGTTTTCGTCAAAGAAGAAGGTTATTCGGGCTATAACTTACCGTACTAAGCGTTTCCGCTGGCAAAACCTTCTGATGAAAAAAAAAAAAAAGAAAGCAAAGTATATCAGATCATCGTAGTAACAAAAAATTCAAAACATTTTTGCTCAAACACATCATTTCCTCGGAGTTCTAGGGCATGATAACGTCTGCGATTTAACAGGAAACATTTCCCTTTCTTCCACTCCAACTTCCGGTCAGCAGCATCCCGCATTTGCTCGCAACGTCTAGAACCGCCCTTGTGGCGCAAGGCTTTTGTTGTTTTGTTGTAATCGCAGGTGCTTCCCTGTGCTATCGGACTTTCGCTGCTGCTTCTGCCTCCTATGCCTCATGCTCCGTTGTTTCAACAAGAGACCGAGATCCGGTTCCTTTGTGTGTCTTGCCAGCGGCTGGCTTTATATTTGCTGCCATTTCGGACACTAATGGGTGGTGGCCGTGCTAACGTACAAAAAATGTTCGTCCTTCCTGCAAAGGGTATGCGTCCAAGCCTCTATTTATCGTCGGGCCTAGATATTGCCTTCAGTTTCATTGCAGATGAGCAAAAGTTGTTTGCAATGGCGGAGATCTTTGTGCAACTCCTTGTACAATTTCACAAGTTTTTCATGCATAAGTCACTGCGTGTTTTCTTTTTGAGCAACTGGAGAATATGTTCGAGAAAATATTCGAGAGAATAAATACAAGTCATGCAAATCGTGCTTTCACTTCGGTGATGTTTGGAAATACCGAACTACACCGCAGTAAGAAGGACGAGGACGTAAGCAAGCTGGGGGTAACTAGTAAAAAGTTATGTTGTGAGCAAGCTGTCCATTGCATACTCAGAGCAACAGAAGGCATTTCTCCCTCCTGTGTTCTGTATAGTCTTTGCTTATGTTAATAAAGTACAGTTGGATTTTATAATTTTCATCGTGCCATCTTTCCGTATTTGTCAACCACAGAGTAATACCTTGCATTATGTATGTCGTCTATCGAGTGAGACGTTTACGATAACCGCAGTGTAGTTTGTGTCAGTGACGTCTCAGACTTAACGACGAGAAAAGGACACATTTATGAAATCGAAACAGTGTACTCACTAATGAGACAGTTGTATGCAATCAATCAGCTTGGGGTTATGGGGAGCGGTTATAATCATATGTACTGCGCAGATATATTCTTTCCGTTTATAGTTTGGCTTTTAGCGGTTTACTTTCTTTCACCTGCGAATGCAGGTTCCTCTTTCTTTTTTGCGGCACACAATGATAATAAATTCTTAATAGAATATAATGCACGATCTAAGAAATATATATATGGCACAACGTTACATTACAAATTGCAAGCACATACAGCTCTCACACGCTACGTAGTTACTTGATCGTGCAGAATGAAGTCACGCGTCAATTTCTGCTACGTGCTGCCCTCGTTGCGAGCGTAGGTCACGATAGGCGATTCATCATATTCTCAAGAGCTGCCCCATCGCATGTCGGCATCAAATTTACACTGATTGCTTCATTCAATATATTCATACATTTTCAATGCGGGTGCTGCGAAGTGTAACGAGCTGTGCTGTAAGTGAAAGCTCTATATTGTTACGGAAAGAGAGGAATAAACTAAACAGACACCGATCTACTGGATCTGGACTATTGTAGCGCAAAATAATTGTGGAGAAGAGGACGCTATTAAGAAGCATTGCTTTTACAGCAATGCTTCTTAATTCAATGTTACGATGTGGTTTGATGCCAGCGGCCATCTACAGAGGTTCCCTTATCAAAGTCTATCAGTATTTCTTTCTATACCTGTATAGCCCCATCTAGATGGCGGACACCGCGCTGTATGCCCGTCTTTGGGCAAAAAGACAAAAGAGCAGCCATTCCTGAACAGACTATCTTTCTTGCTTGGTGCAATGACCTGGTCAGGATAGAAAACAACACCCCTCAAGAAGTTACCCAGTAAGCCCCATCTACGTCACTGTGACCTTTCTTCCGGTTGTCATGGGCCCCATGAACATGGGTACCAAGTTGCATTCTCAGCATGCTTGTCGATGCTACTATGGAATCTCGCTTGGTGGATGGCACACTGACAAAATATTGAAACCCTGTTGCATTCATCAGCGCTGTTAGTTCCAAAGGTTTACGAAGCGAAACTGATAGGAATTTCACGTTTATGACCCATAATGTTGTGTGTTTCGCAAAAGTATACATGCTGACCTGTGAGTTCGTGTTTGAAAACAGTGGTTCCACCCAACCCATGATACGGATAAGATATGACCGTCATCATCATCTTCTTCTGCCTTCTCCTTCGTCATTTTCTGCATTAGACCCGTTCGCTTTAAAAAGAACATAACCTATCGTTCTACTTCTTCTCCTGCTTCCGTCATTCTATTCTAAACAAAGGGCGCTGTGTTTCATCTTTCTCGCGTGGGAATGAAAAACATTCCAATTGCTACATCCAGTACAGCGTTGTTTCTCTTTTATTTCTTTCTAAACTTTAATTTCTTTTCCGTCCCTCCAGGAAATGACATTCCCAAACTCACCGAACATTCCTCGGACGCCTTGAAACACGACAAGCAGCAGAACGTTGAAGGACATTCGCAGCAGCATGACGGTTGGGCAAGACCAAAAACGCCGCCGGCACGGCACAGACGCAACCGCCGAACGCGTGTGCATTCCTCAAGACAAGGCACTCCTCGACCGGGACGAAACAAACCGGCAGTGCATTGCTATTTCCTTGTTCCTTTTTCTGTTCTTTTCTTTCTTTCTTTTTTCTTTTTCTGTCCACGCTTCTAGAATTGAGCTCTTTCGAAGAGCAGTTGTCGACGATCACAAAGATTGCGATTCAGTCCATTGATGAAACGTGCTAAAGGAGTTCATGTCCCTGACGTCCTGGAGAACTTTCTTCCAAAATATAGAATTTCTTGAACTGTTCAGTGCATGATCTCACTCACAGCGGCGTAAGAAAAACTTGTTTCATTCTGAAGCCGTATGTACCTTGAAGCTCGTATATCCTCGAATCACAAACTTGTCACAAGACTATCTTCCACAACTCAGAAGACCTCTATACCGCAAGCTCAGGCGACGACTCTACCATGCGACAGCACACGACTCATCTGAGTGGCCGGCCAACGAAGTGGCTCCTCGTGCAAAACACAAGTGCCGACACTCATCCTCAAACATCACATCCTTCGCCGAGAGAAAAACGACGACGGCCACCGCAACACGTTGGGCGAAGCTCCCAATCACTTAAGGAACACTGAGGCACGTTCGACAAAGCGTCCTCCGGTGTAGCCACAGGCTCCCAAACGAGAAACGTGTCACGGCGACAAGCAAAGCGGCCGCTGCCACTGCTCGACTCACAACGTACACTTCGGGCCCGGCTCTCATGGTTTCGATCCGGGACTAGACTGCGCATGCTCGGACCCAAATAAAAAAAGGAAATGGCGGCGGGGAAAGGGCCTTTCCTCTCACTCTCGTCGATTCTGCTTTCGTCGCCACATCGCTTGTGCAATCGAAACGGCAGGTCGCAGTTTTGGCTCTTTGCTTGTTTCGTTCTCAATTTTTTCTCGTGCTTTTAAAGATTTTTTTTTGTCTACTTTCTTTTGTCTTCTACTTTTACAGCGCTAGGGTATTTATTATAGCGCGGCTTCGTTTCTTCTCGGGGGCTTTTTAATGCAGCAACAGATTCTTTTGCTCGGCGCGTCAGCCGAAAGTCGACATTGGGGAAGGTTAAGGAAGACGTACACACAAATAGAGAAAGACAGGCGACGCGTGTACTCAGAAAGAAATTTCGCTCAGGGCCAGGTACTGTTTTCGTTTCAGCTTGAATTTTATAGCATGAGCTAGGCGGGAAACGAAAGGCATGAAAATAAAAAGCGAGATTGGCCGTGGCGAAGCCGACACGGAAAAGAACGCAGTAGGGGAGCCGTAATAACATGAAAAAGAAGAAAACAACGCGATAATGTGGTCGTCTTTCCTTAACGTTTGCAAGGTTCAGTAGCAGCAAGACGAACATCTGCGCCAATCCTACGACAAGACACGATAATCACGTACACTGGGCGACCCATCCAGAAATAAGTGTCGCAATAGATAAAACAGCACAAACGCAGATGCACGTGCATAAATGAAGGTGATTTGCTGAAAGAATGCCATCGTGATAGAAAAGTATACATATATATATTAAAGCTAGTTTGAGCTCTTAAGTCTTCTCCGTTCCTTGTTGCGCCCTAACTCAAGTTTCTGTCCCGATGGAGGACAACGTTCGTATGATTCCCAAACAACCAACAGATACAGCATGCAACGTCTCTCAGAGCCTTCGTACTAAAACTGACAAGCAGCCTGATCCCCATCGTTATGACCGGCTCCTTCGTTGTGCCTCAAACAATGCCTCAAACAATGCGGACCCAGACCGGTGGAAACATAGCCACTGTATTCGGAGACATTCCATCTAAAGGGATTCCCTATTTATGGTATATCTAGCCTATACGAAAGAAGAGCCTGTAACTGACGCGGATATACAAGCACTCGCTCTAGTGGAAACAACAAAAAGAACAATGCTTTGTAGTCGTGGAAACAAACTTCAGTGCTACGGTGGATTACTTCTACTCCATTGACTGAGAGATTACTGCCCCCGCATTGAAGCGACAAGTTCCAACAGGCTAAACAGAACCTTTTCCTTTTCTTCTTTTTTTTT
>JARGYV010078748.1:0-10358 GCA_029532675.1 Ornithodoros moubata | reverse complement strand
TTGCTTGCTTCTTTCCTTTTATTGTTACATACTCGTCGCACACGACAGCCGTGAGGCCAGGGTGCATTAGGGGCCTATTCGTCACGAACTGTTCACTATCAGAAGACTCCAGCATTTAATAAATGCCGTATTTTTGTAGAAAAAATTTATTTCTCGCCTATTTTTTTTTTTTTTTTTACTACCTCGACCAATATAGCCAAAAATTACCAAAAATTCACGTTTTGTATTAACACTTGCGGCAGTGCGGGATGCAGCACATGCATACCAAAAGGTTAGTAACACTTCGCCAGGAAGTTCAGAGACTACGACGTACGGTGAAAGATGTGAATGAAAACGTACGTGGCAAGGATGCAGCACATAGAAGCCATATACAGCTTAAGATGTTCGTACGAACCTATAACGCTATAGACACCGGTCACGACATCGTTTCATTGAATGTTAGCATCCGCGTTGTCCTGATAATTCGATAAATGTCTTCCCTTTCTATTGCAGCCTACCGACCGGCGAACGCAACGAACGCAGCAACGTGGTGCGTGCACTCGTTCCTCTAATACTTAGTATTGTACCCGAATAATGTAGGCTTTGCGTTCTGAAAAACGTATCAAATTTCAGGAAAACTGCTCCATCGCATCCTCTAGCAACGCCTCCTCCTCAGTTTGCAAGAGCAGATCCGGGAACACCAGGAAGCAACCCTCGAACTCCCGTTTATCAACCTCAAACGCCGCAGAGCCCCTATCAGCAGGTCAGCCAACCCAGCTTCTACCAGCAACAGCAGCAACAGCGGTACCAGGCTCACTACCCGGAAAGTTACCCTTCTCCCTTGGTTGATCAACAACACAGGGCACACCAAATACAGGAGGCTGAACTGAGACAGCGGCTGTACGAGCAGGAGAGACAGAAACAGGCGGAGTTCGAGGAACAGAGATTTCGTCAGCTACAGGAGAGAAGACAGGAAGAGAGTGAGGAAGAAATTTTGTGGAAGCGAGAGAGACAACGTATAATACAGGAGGAAGAACGAAGAAAGGCACGACTGCGCCAGGAGGAGCAGAGAAGAGCGGAGGAGCAGCGGAGACTCGAAGAGGTAAGAAGGGCCGAAGAGCAGAGGAGACTGGACGAACAGAGAAGAGTTGAAGCACAGAGACAGCAAGAAGCCTACAGAAAGTGGCAGGAAGAACAGCAGAGGACACAACAAGCTCAGGTAGGTCGTTGTACAGCAGAGGCATGAGAATATCACTGGCAGCAGGGAACACACGCTCAGGTGCAGATCGCTCAAATGAAAGCCTTAGTCCCTTATATAACAGTTCTACCTCTAGGTTATTTTTATTTAGTGTACGATCACACTGGTATATGATTTTCGGCACCGATCTTTTCCCCTCATTCACTGGGTGAGGCCGATACCTGTATTCGTGAGAGGGGCTACAAAACGAAATATCCGACCGACCCAACAAACTGAAAGCTTGCCACGATTTACAAAATTGTAGCCTTGAGTTATACCTACTATCTAAACTTGCAGCAGTATCAGCAGCAATACCAACAGTACCAAGCGCCCCAGCAACAGTATCAAGCCCCTCAGCAACAGTACCGTACCCAGCAGGCACAACCGCAACGGCCACAGCAGGTGTACCATACACAGCAACACCCAACGTCCGTGAACAGTCAGTGGTCCGGTGAAAGAAGAGGGGTGCCCACGTCCTCAGCACAACACCAGGAGCAAGTAGGACACCAGGCGCAGGAGTGGGAGAACAAGATTCGAGAGACGGCAACAAGGATGTCATTCTCTCCGCAGTGTTCGCCTGCCACCAGGAGGAGGGACAACGCATGGCCTCCGAAGGTAACACAGAGTATACAGATGATGATTTTGCACAGAGTTTGCCAGTACCGAACACGAGATACGGATATACTGTTTGTATTATTGGCACACGCATAATCGTCTTAATTTCATTCATTTGTATCTTTCAGGAATCCAGCGTCCGATGGGTGCCAAAGACTGGATTTTCGCCACAATTTTCGCGACAGAGTAAGTTGGGATCTCTAGAGCACCAACTATGTCCATGACGCCGGTGCTTCTTACTGTCCACGAAATATGTCGTAATTAAGTTACCACATTATAGGTACCACGTAGAGGTTAGCGCAACACAGTGATCTCACAAACCTGTCTGTGCCTCAATAAGAGGAAAACTTCTTAGGAAACCATACAAGCGTTCAAAACCTCATGTTGCAGTTAACCGCACTTTATGAATACATACCAACAACTTTTATTTTACGCCAGGTTCTCGGGATTCCAAGCGATTCGTGTGGCCTCCACCAGCAGAGCACCCGGACGGCGAAGTCTCTTCTAGGCCTCCGAGCCGCATTTCAGGCAACGCCTGGCACCCAACGTCCCCAACCACGGCGAGTAGGACACCTCCCTTCGCGCGATCTCCATCCCTGGGACGCAAGAACATCGCATGGCCACCGTCTCAGCCTGAAGCTGGCCCCAAGCTAGTCCCCAAGCCCGTGGCCCGGGGACTGCACAGACCGGAGGAATATCTTCACCAGCACGCCTCTGTTACCATCCCTGCCACCTATAGACCTCCTCCTAACACATCCCATTACTAAGATCAATAGGGACTGATAGCCATTTTTCTTTAATAGCGAGGGCTTTCATTGAAGCCTCTGTTCGTTGCGAGGATCGCGCACCGTGAGATGTCAGGAGCAGTTCATTTGTCGATTGGCACACAACACGTGAGGTAATTCTGTACATTATATTAATTGGATTTCGTTATAAAAATACAGAGGATAATACGTTGCCTGAAGAATACTCTTTTAAAAAATTGATCGAAGCATTAAACAAAGAACACAGCCAAATAAACAAATTTATATATTATGCACTTTTGTTCACCACTTGTGTCGCATCTTTTGCTGCTATTCACAGCGATATGAGAAGTGGGCAGAGCTTCAACGACTATAAGCTACACCTTGCAAACGAGCAATGTAAAACTCCGCACTACTGGCCAATTTTGAACATCAACGAAGTGTGGGCTCGAAATAAGTGCTTAACCTCTGCAGACATGTTCAGCTGCGTGCAATTCAGCAAATTATTGTCGGGTAAGAATAACATAATAGCGCAACCAATGTTGGGCGTATACTGCGCAGTTACACGTACACACATTCTATTTGCATCCTGACTGCATCCTGAAATCCCACGGTGCATTTTCGCGAGTTTTTCTTTACGCAGCGATTTGATATCGCTGTTTGTTTTCAATTATTTAAGAGTTTGATACGTTTCTGTATTTACATATACATATTTATGTACAGGCTGAATGGCAGAGCACTTAACACAAGCTTACTGTTAGAATCGCATACACGGACGAAGAAAAATATAGATTGGTAATGGGCACTCGCGATAAAAGACTGTGTCTAAATGTAAATAAGGTGCTGACATATTCTTTTTCCTGGCATCTTACTCATCACCTGATTGGAAGTACACTAGACGTCACGAGCGGGATGTCTTTGTTAAAGGTAATTATGGGTTCATATTTGGATAGCGGCTTTAGTGTGTGCCAACTGCAATGTAACGAATGCTTGTTTGAGTCACGGAAGTGGAAGCTGTTCCATGAAAGCGGACATACTTTCAACTTTTCTAGTCTGTATCGTGAAACTAGAACCAAGATAACAGTCAAATACAGGACAATACAGATATTCTATACCCAGCTGCTAACATTGAAGAAAGTAGTGCAGGGAGAAAGCTCCCAAAACGTTTCTATGACGCACAGGACGGGATATAAGCTTCTCAGTGGCCTCTTACCAGGATTAAGCACGCTCGGCCTCAACTAACTTGCAGTTATTCGTAGATCTATTGCCATGAAAATGAAGCATCACAGAGGACTGGTAAATATCAGTTCGCATTACACACCTCGTCTCTTTGTTAAAGGTACTATGAAATTCGCTGACATTCTTTCGTTGCTATGGTACCTGTCAAGTCCCGCGCTGCTGGTAATTAGACGTTTCTGTCACAGGAGACTCTATTGAACAATGGATGATATCTAGTCAGCAGGTTTAGTGCCAAAGAAAATATATGTACAGCAGCAGAAATACCGATACATATGAAATCAAACATTATTTATGTTGAATTTCTGTTGGTTGTTTCTTTTTCTACATTTGGTGCTGTGACACTATTGTGCGTGTGTATAAGACAGTGTTTTTACTCGGTGTTACTGCATATAGATAACAGACCATGACGGCACGTCAACAGCGACGTACCAGATAGTTCACTTATCGCGCATTCGATAAGATGATAGTTGCTGTTGGCACGCGATAAACGCGAAACGCTGTTCATGACTTTTAGTCACCTTTCCGGTCGTAACGTTGTTTTTCTGCAATCTTTCTTTTGTCTCTCTTTTGGCTTCCATCCAACGATAGCTCCTGTCTCATATCTAACTGTTGCCACTGGTAGACGGAGTGACAAACCTGCGTTCAACAGCTAGCGTACCTATCGTTGCACTGGTGCTAACATCTGCGGTACTTAGCGATTAATGTGATGTCCATCAGTCGAAGAATATAACCAAGCTGTAAGGAGAAGGACAGATAATGTACGTCACACCATAGCTAGATCTTAAGTCAACAAGGAATGACCACTAATAAAGAAAGAAAATGCCGAGAAACGATTATCGTTGCCGCAATAATCTATCGAACAGTAATGTTTGTTATTAAGTTCGGTGTCGCTGCTCTCTGTGCTCCGTCTTTGACGCATGATGCGTGTCGTATGCTACTGGACGCTAACTGCTTTTCTTTCTCTCTCTCTTTTCCCCCTTCCTTTTCTCTTCTTTCTTCTGTTTCTCTCTCCCGCGTGGCTGTGGGCACAGTTGGGACTCCCGCATCTGGATGTGCTTTTGTCCATCAGTCAGCAGCAGGCTGTTACTCAAGTGACTCCGTGTTCGATTTGTCTTTTGTCAGCCGAGATCTCTTAATGCTTGTATCTTGTATTTGTCTCTCGTCTGATTCCGCTCACAGAATAAAGACGCGTTGGACACAAGTGTATGTTTCTTACTAACTGGGACCTTCAGCGAAACGTAAACCTGACAGGCAAGGAATAGGACCTACAGGGCAGTCAACGTAATTCAACTCCTGTACGACAAAGTACACGGCGCTAATGCGTCTCACCGGTGTTTATTGCCATTTTAGCTTTTCGTTAATTTATTTATTTAGCGTGGCCAGCCTCGGCAAGCAGTATCCACATCACTACCACCGCCACTTTACTTGGCTGGCCTTTTAAAGGCAGTCAATAGCTGTCGCTCATGTACTAACGCTTCACAGCTTAAATCAGACCAGTAGCATAAATGACTTCAACACACATTATGATTCGGAATGGAGTCTAGCGCAACATTTGAGGACCTTGATTCTTCTATACCCGGTTAGAGACACTTGAAATCCATCATGAACGAAAGGAAGTAAAAGAAAGAGAGATACGTCACGGCAAAGAGACAGAGAGGAGGAGGCAGAAAAAGGAGAGCGGAAACCTTAAGGCCGCATTTTTGCGGCCGGTACACAGCGCTTAATATAAGTCCACAGTGTCTACCCATACATGCTTCAACACTTCAGCACAGTTCAGGACTCCGTCGGGCAGCTGGATTCGTCTGACCACGCTATATTCGCTGCCCGTCTCAAGGTATGTACGGCTGAGAGACAGAAAGCGTTGATCGCAACCACGGACTATCTCCTAAATAAACCCGACACGCCTGCGCCAAGTTGTGGGTGGACGTCCCCATCTAGCAACTTGATTGCATGAAGTCTCAATACATCCCGCTGTGGCCCCAAATGGATCCCGGGGGTGGGAGGGCTGAACGCGGATAATCCATCGATAAGGGCCCCCCGCATTCCAAATACCAGGACCTCTGAATGTAGGTCACAAAATGGCTCCACGTAGAATAGAAACCATGCTCTCACTTTTCCAAATGTTTCACGTGTCAATCCCTGCTGCGTGGCACTACATAACATAATCACCCAGTGTGCGATGATTTTTGGTCACACAGAAGAACAGGAACATCTCATACATGAGACGTTGCTTCACAGTTAGTTCTCAGTTAGTTCTCAGTACGCGACGGGTGGTTAAGGAGTTGTGAACGACATTACTAGACACAGTAAACCAACTTTCCAACTTGGTTTAGGTACAGATCAGCCATTCGCAATTAGAAACCTTACATTCGTTTAAAACGGCTATATGAGCCTAGCGTGAATTGATTAAGAAAAAACTTTCGAAAAATGAAAATCGTGCCGCATCGCTAACATCGACACAGATGTACAAATGCCAGAATGTTGCACTTGAAATGCTCTTCTTGGTCTCTTTGGTACCCTATACTCAATTGTTTTCGAGGAGAGTTTTGTGTGTGTGTCTGCGTGTTTAGAATACATTTTTCGGCATTTGCTACTCGTATTCCAAATACTTCTCTTGCTCATCAGGCTACATACTGTGAACGTATTAGGTTTCGCGAATTTCGCGATCGCCGAAAACTGGCGGAAAATTTTCCCCACCAATAAGCGATATTCCACATATGTCATTTACCGTTTCGTAAAATAAGCTGAGAATACACCAAGCAATGTTCTGACCAAAATATTTTCAACGCATTCTCTCATCGGTCTTTCGAGCCCGGCCTGATAGAACTTTTTTGAGACCTGTACGCCCTATTCGGTGGACTTTTAAGCAGTTTGTACAAGATACATGTCTCTCTGACTGTAAATACTCAAGTACTTAAGAAGGTACCCTAATACTCTTCAAAGTATTTGGTACTCTACTCAAAATTTGGGTCTGAATATCCTGTATTCAATTTTAAATACTTTTGCCCAGTATTTTGTACAAGTGTAAAATACCAACGGTTCCGTACCAAATCATGGTTATACGATAGTTATGCCATAATATAATGCCAAATAGCACTAACCTACTGATCGATGTTAAACCGTGCGCGCAGGCTTCCTGTCATTGTACATATATATATATTTGAAGAGGTGTTATCGGAGTCTTTAACCTGCGGCGTTCGGCGTCTTCTGCAAAGTATATATTTAGTACCCCTGTCCCAGATTGCGGCAAGTCAAGCTCTACTTTAAAAGAGTGGAAGCAACAGAGTGCTGCTGGATTTTTTTAACAGCTCCGTATAGATCACGAGGCCATGCTTCTCAAGCAACTTGGGTGCATCTCTGGTGAACAGCAAATTGCAGACATCGCCGGCAGCAGACGAAATACGATCAGAAGCTTTGAAACGTATTACGGTCGTTAGTTTATAACGACTTGTGTAAGTGTGTGCACACACTAAGGTCACCAGGAAGGCGCGGGCGGGCGCATGCCTAGAGCAAATTTTCGTCCTCCAAATGTCTTGTCTTCTCACTGCTTCGTCACCGAGGAGGAATGCACGTTGTCCTTCGCACGACAAACATGCAGCATATCTCATTATATTGTCCAACTAGTTCGTAGTTTACAGCGCGCAAAACGCCTCAGAGCTCAGACAGACAGCATAATGCAAGTTCTTAGTTCTCTCAACTCCTTACTCAAATACTAACGGAGCCCGCTTTTCGAAGTCGCCTAATCTCACTATGATCCGAGATGGAGTTGCAAGTGAGCGGCACCACTGAGGAATATTTACATATATTTTGACACCGTTATCTAGTGACTGTGGCGTAGGCGTAGGACAAAGGCGTACACCGACATGCTTCTGTGTCGATAACTCTCAGATAAAATCAGAAAGCAATCCTATTGGCTGGAAGCTAGAGAAGACCATGTTTTCCGTCTCAGGCTCTGGTTCTATAACCTCCGTCGCCATGCGCGCCGAAGGAAAAAGGTAGAAGAAAGACAAAAGCGTTGAACGCGACAGCCAGACTATTTTCTGTATGTATACTAGTGTTTTGTGCGCTTGGTGACATGACCGGTGACTGGAGTGTGATGCATGCAGTGCCAAGTGGCATCGGTGAAAGGCGTTTGCCCGGCCAGCAATGCACGGCCGCTCGCTCCAAGTGAGGCAAGGCGAAAAGCGATCCACTCTGACGCAACGCAGCGACTGTTTTGGGAAGGGCCCAGAAATAGAAAGAGCAGCCCCCCTCTCGACACAAACACCCGCACTGAGAGCTGCCGGAAACCGATATTCCTCGCCGGCGAAGACATTCACAAAACCTGCCCTTCCATCGCGAAAATTCTAGGCGAAAAACTTTGATTTTCCACTCACTCAATTCTGTCTGTAAACGTAGGCTGCAGTATCGTGTAACAGTATCGTGTGTACTAGGTTCTTCCTTCGTGTAACGGCGCATATGTTGCTGTGTCGCGGATTAGTAATCCAGAAGCATGCATTCTTGAGGCTTTTGCGTTATATGTGTTGCTGTACACTCCGCCTGCCCGGAAACTCAAGCTGCAGCATCATTAGACTAAATAATAAGTTTATTCTCTCGCATTCGCCGAGTTCTGGTTGCGTCGTATATTGTTTCAGCTTCCTTTCATAACAGATAGTGCCGCCTGTAATAACTCCTTCCTCTGAAGACCTTGGACGGGCTGAGATCGGGTTTTGAAGCTACGAGAAATTACACTTCGATAGCCAGGTAACCAGGAATCGTGTGGCTCACGATTGCACAGCGGGAGTTCTTTTCGAGAGGGAACGCTAATTATGATGTCATACAGATAACGTCATCTCTTCATCTTTTAAACTTCCTATTGCGCTTTTGCCTTCCCTGGTCAGGTATAGCGAACCACAAACTCAGACGCAGCTTCTAGGAAGTATGACTTGAAGATGGTAACTCGTGTGCTAACTGACGCGTTTCACTTGTGTTTTTCTTCCAATGCATAAGTTAAAGACTGCGCTTGGATGCTTCGGTTACAGAGCGATGGCACCACAGCTCATAAGTACGAGTATGGGCACAGAAAACAGACTGCAGAGGAAAGGTCTTTTCTGGAACTTCCACTGACTGCCAATTCAAAGGCGACATATCAACAGAAGGATGAAGCGACATGATGACGTGGTCGCTTCGAGATTCTCATATTTCCAGCGGGATCTGTGGCCGACACAAAAGATGACATTGTTCTCAGCTGTGCGTCTGGTTACACTGAGCAGCTCACGCTTGTTCTCCTCTGGATTTCTCTGTTTGGGTCGCCTATACGCCAGACTGGCGGTGGAAGCAAGCAAGACCAGGGACCACAAGAGAGAGGAAGAAGTACGAATAGCAATAGTATTACAATTGGAGGGGACGATTAACTTCCACGTGGTTTCGGCGCACGTTAAACAACCCCAAGCTTGGCAAAATTAACACACTATGCCGTCGCTCATGATCATAACTGTCTCGTGATGTGAAACCACGGATTAATATAATTATTAGATTAACCAACGAGAGACAGATTGAATACTTCGCTACTCATGTATCCACACCAGGGGTCCCAATAGCATCAACAAGATAAACTAAAGCGAGAATTTGTTTCTTTGTTCTTTTTAACGTCACAATTTTATTTCACTTTCACCTTTTGCTGAGATATGTTACAGCTACTGACGGACTCATTACAAGGGAAATACTCAATCCCCACGCAGTTCAATCGCGCTAAGCAATTACGCGAGCAGAATGTGAACGCACGAAAGATAAGCCGTCGCACAGCTGTCAGCCGTCCCAGTCGTGTGAGGCAGAACGCATGACGACAGCAACCGCGCGCTTCCCGTTCTTCTTGCAGGACTGCGTCACAACTGGGTGTCGATTCTGTGGTCAATTGCTTCTATATAACAATGTACCAATATCCGCTCACTCATCAGTTTGCCGTTTCCGAGCACTACCGAAAGAACGGTTGAAGGAAGAAGAGGGGCAACCGGAAGAGGGTTTCTCATCATCTGAGTGTGCACACGGAACACTTCTCCTCGCACCAGGTCTTGCCCTCCTTGTGTTCCACTCGACAGGCAGCCACGAGCGACTCGACGTGAGAGAGCGCGCGCGGTTTTCTTTCCCGCCACACTGAAGTAGTTGTGTGACTGATAGGACTGGTGGTGGTTGTGTCCTACAGCAGTGATAAGCAAGATCTGACATGGCCGACAAGGTGATCACTGTCAAGCTTCAAAGGGGCGATGCCACCACGTCTTGGGGATTTCGCCTCGCCGGTGGCAAGGATTTTGGATACCCACTCAGTTTGCAACGAGTAAGTTCGTGTCTTTTCTCGTTTAATAGGAGAAAATCACGGTAACGCGTACAAAGATAGAGATTAATGCAAGGGCGAAAGAGAAGTGCCTAGCCTGCGAGACAGGTTGCGGCAACTCAAAACACTACACAGACCTCCTTTCTTTGGACCTTTTTGTGTGTCTGTGTGCTTTGCTGTGCTCAATCGAATTTCCCTCTCTCTTTATCATCTCTATACTATTCTTCGTAAGTGT
>JARGYV010078672.1:0-15591 GCA_029532675.1 Ornithodoros moubata | reverse complement strand
CCATGATGCGCTTGACTCGCTCCATTGTAGCCTTACTCACTGTAGTACCACTAGTCGTTGACTTAAGGTTCTCTCTGAAAGCAGCCTTGTGAGCCAGTAACGTGCGATGTGAGATACACAAAAATGCTACGTTATAAACCCCTCTCTGCCAGCAAGCAGTAGCGAAGAGCCCCCGGTTACATTTTATGCGAGGTCCCTTCTGTCACTGAATGGCAATTCTTGCAATAGAGCGCCGAAAATGCAAGACGAAGATAAGGTCGCTCGTGATCGCGTGTGGCATATGGGTTAGGTGCTCGTTTAATCAGTAAAAATAATATTTTTAGAGGAAACTGATTGCATGCGCAGCACCAGACAGCAAGCCCTTCAATATCGCCGCTTCTAGTAACAGCCCGCCGAAAAATTGTATACAAATGATTGGAAAGGAATTGAGCGCGTTAGCCGAACTGAGCTTCGAGAAAGAAAATCGTATGTCTCCCCCAGAGCCTTACGAAATGGGAACTGATTCATGATGGAAAGTGATTCATCACTTCGGAGTTCTTAATGGTCACGTCTTTCACTCTTGTGACACCTACTCTTGCTACAGGAAGCATTGCATACCACACAGAAGGCGGATTACACAGCTGAAGCATTGCCACAGAATGTCGCATATGCAGAATTCCCTTCACGTCTCTCTGGTATGTTTGCTTTGTTTTAGTATTATTAGTGTTAGTGTTAGCAGTTTTGGTATTCAACTTCCACTGAAGGACACCCAGGCATCACCTGTGTTCCAGTAGTATACGGCAACAGGTAACCCTTCGCACAAAGCAGTTGTCTTCAAACCGTTGTATTAGGGTAACATGGAAAACTACGTCAGGTCACTGGAGGCTAAATCGTAATGTAACAAAATATAGCGCTAGTGCAGAAATGAATGGTGCTACCCCGACTTCCCCAAGCCTTCCAGACGCTCGGCTGGGCGACATGCGTCCTGCGTCCACCAAGCGGAAACGTCAAAGGGCAGGACGTCTGGCGCAGGTGGAGGCGCATGAAGCATTGCGCATAGGCGACACCAGAAGAAAGTGTTGATGAACTCCCCGGTGCCTTTCCAGGCAAAGTATTCGTTGTACATGTCGTCGTTTCGATCCAGGAGGTGGAGGTATTCTGCCAGGTCCCTGGGTGTCGCGAAGGTTTCCACGTGGATGTAAGATTGATGTGGCGCCACCCTGAGGTATTCTGCAGGACTGGCGCCCATCACTATCGGAACAACGTTATGTCTGTTGGTAAGAAAAAAGGAAGAGACCGTCAGCACGAATGATCCAATCCCGTGGCTTCACTCCTTCCATCCTTTAATTCCGCATAAGCCATAGCACACCTTACCTTAGAGCGTTGTAAAACTTCTCCGTGATGTAATCCTTGCAGTTAGCGTTCTCGAAAGCCAAGTAAAACTTGTAGTCCTCGTCCAGCATTGTCAAGCACCTCTCGGACTGTCTGCGTGGGCAGTGCAAATGACCACAGCCCCCGTAGATGTCCACCTGAGAGGGGTCAAGAAAAGTAAACACACTCCCGGCACACAAAGAGGCAAATGAAAATGACCCTAGAAGTGAATCTCGTTGTTTCCGGCGTCAGAGCCCTCTCAACAGTGCGATTCTTCGACTACTCGCCTGCACGTATTTTCCCAGCTCTCGCGCGTAGTCCATTCGGAGGTTGGGCGTACGGCAGTTGGACACGAACCAAGCCACCATTTTGGTCTTGTTCTTCGCGAAATTTCTACCATTAAGAGGTAGTTTGCTCACTGCGAGATCGAAGGGCACGAACTTCTCGTACGGTGTCACAATCACAGAATCTGACCTGCAAGCGTTTGGGAGAGCAGATTATCTAGCGTATCGGACACTACGCGCATGACTGTACGAGCAAATACTTGTTTATGCGCAAATGTAGAAGTTGATCACGGAATCTCGGATCCTGCAGGCCATTTGCGGCCCAGAAATTAAGTGCCGTCCTTACCTGTACGTTGCTGTCCAGAAACCTGTGTTATTTATAGGAAAGATCCCGCAGTGAAAAGGATTTTCCAGCAAGTACACAATCCATATCTGCTGTGGGTTCGTCTTTGTCATGCCTCTGAAGCTATCCTTAAAAATAATGGCATCCGCCGTTGTCGTATCACCCATGCTGAACACTTGGCACGTGTCTACAGGGCATTTGTCCCTGGTGAATAGACCACGGCCTTCCTCGAAGTCATACCAGTGACCGATCAGTGATATCGTCTTCAAAGTAGCACCTGCAAAGGACGCCGTAAAGTATCCGCGGCACTGCACAAATTCCGTTGGACAGCGCTGGGTCGTGCCTAACAGCTTCCCGCGTCCCCAACATATCCGGAGACTACCACCACAAAAGAAAGGGACACTGGACTTACCGTCAGCCTTCCTGCGACTGGTGTACCCTGGTGGGATGTACATGAGCTGTTCAACAATACGGTCGCTCTTTATGCCGTTCCCGGGCCATAGAGTACGAGCCTTCGAGAACCGACCTGATGGATGAGGTCGTATTGCTCCGCTTTTCATAAACCATGGCAGCTTCAGGGCCTTCGATTGCCACACAGTACCGTGCTCGTGATCCAGCTGGGTGTTGTTCCTGCAGTAACATGTCATGCATCATGGTAAACGAGCATCTAGCTATACAGGTAACGTGGCTGAGGATCTTTATCTCGAGGAACTCCTTTAGTACACAGGCACTTCTGAGTTGAAGAATTCTTTGCCACAAAACATAACTTTTGCCTTTGCGAGATCTCGCTCCACGTGGGACAGAACGAGAACCGTGATTATCTCGTATCTGCGAGGATAAGGACATCGTAGGCAGAATAAAAAGCAAATGTCAGACCCAAAGTAGTTTGAGCGGGCAATAAAAGTAATATTAATATTACTTTCCGTGCGTGCGTCACGACACCATGCCCACGCTGCTCCCAGGCATTTTTTCGCTTTTTTTTTTTCTGTAACCATAACGGTGTAAAGGTGACTAACTTTGTAATGAGAAACGGCATTCACCTGAAGATTTGTCTTTCCATGATGCGATTGACTCGCTCCTTGTAGCTCAGCTGACTGTCATACCACAAGCCGTTGACCTGAATTTCTGGCTGAAACCATGCTTGTAAATCACTAAGCTTTAGCGGTTCTCCTTTCAGATTTATAAGTATATACAGCATTCCTAACAACGTGAGCGTGACTTGGCAAATGAAGAACGTCCGGAGGCGCAGGATTGCCCTTTTGCCGATGAAACAAAGACGTCTTGCGGAGGACATAGTGCCAGTCAATATATACTGCAACAGATATCGGTGAAGATCAGTGGCTAAAAATGGCATGAAGAAATTAGTGCATTTTTTCTATCATTCTTATGGAACAGCACCAGGGTATGACGTTGTATATATATCGTAAATTTCGTGCATACATATCCACTCTGACGTAGAAAGCTCCATGTCAAACCTCATATACTCTCCATGCATCGTGATGGGACTCAGAAACCCATGAAGCGCGACCTGATGTACACATGTGCAAAACGAAAAGTGAACACCGGGGAAAGGAAAAAGACGTGTAATTAGTTTTCCGGATTTCCTCCCACCGATGTTTTGGGCTGTGTGGTATGTGATATGCGAGTGCGTGTTCCTCTCCGCGCTCGTCAAGGCCCTGGGTCGTCCGAGATGTAAGATAGCCCCGAGTGTGTTAACTTTTTCGGTTTCACTGTAAGCAACAGTTTGTGTTTCTCTATCAGCGAGCGACATTGTTGCGATACACCGGTGAACAAGTGTGCTTCTCTATTGCAAGCTGTAAGATGGGTGAGCCGCATCGGTAACAAGTACTCGGTAATTGGTAACAAGTGTACTTACGTTCACACCAAAGAGGGAATGTACACGGACGTCCACCAAATCAAGAAAGAGATCACTCGTGCTCGCGTGTGGCACGTGGACCACGTGCTGGCCTTAACTTTTTGTTTTCTGACCTCCCGCGATTAGCACCATTGATTCTGAATCGCACTCAGAGGCTATGACAACGGCAAGCCCTATCGGCATCACCACCACTCAGATGACTATAAATTCATGTGCGCATTGGGCGATTTTTATGAGCTTTTTAGGGAAAGCTGATATCGCAGGCGCCACACCATAGTACAAGTATCTCAGTTGTGGTTAAAAAGAACATGTGCTTCCGGGTTAGAAGCCGTTTATCCATACGACTTCCATACGACTAGATCCATAGTTGGAAACAAAGAAAAAGCTCCTCGAATTGCGGAAGAAGGGAGTCCCGTGCTCGTTGGCCGTTTCGAGATTTTTCTTTTCTTTTTGTTTCACTTTTCTATCTCCCTTGAGCATATTTCTGTGTGAATCTTAGGCTTTTACTTCGGAGTGGCTAGGCTTATATAATTTTGATTGTTTCCCTAGTCCATCGAACTGGGGAAAATTCAGTAAACGAAAGACTCTGAGAAAGGCCCAGATTAACCCCGTTCTCCTCTGCAATTTGTTCACATTTAATGACTAAGCTAATTCACAGTGATGTCATTCTCTTACTTAGGTCCTTTGCGCCTGTGCGGACTGCAAGACGAGATTCAGTTCATTAGTCTGCAAGTCTTTCGACACTCCAGCCATGACTCTCGCAAAGTCTGGCAACAATGCTCCTGTCACAGAGCTAGCAAATAGACTATCCAATTCAATCCAACAAGTTCCAAAATGGCGTCTATGGCTCCGCCGAACTCTCTGGTCGCCAAGAAAAGAAAGCATTTTATCGGTGTTCCCGCCCCATTGGGATATGTTGCTGGTGTTGGAAGAGGGTATGAATGCTTTGGTTGCTAGTCAAACCCGAAAACAGATTTTCGCACAGTACAAATTGCATGTTGCACGTGCGCATTTGCGAGAAACCCTTTGACGCTACCTTGTTTTTCAGGGCTACTGGATTCACAACACGGTCTGATATCGGTCCGGCCCGTGATGCAAGTGACGTCCCGTGAGTATGGTTGCTGTCAGACCTTGTGTACATGTTGTGCGTTTGTACATATCGGGGCTGATTTGATTACATGCGCTTTTGGTTCAGGGACGATCGGCATGCGCCTCCAAGTAAGCGTAACAAAAAGAAAGAGGAGGAGGAAGACGATGATGAAGATTTGAACGACTCCAACTACGACGAGGTACCGTATTAGCAAGCCACCATGAAGTGTTTGTTGTATGTGCGCGTCACTATGGCTTGTTTATAAACAGTTCGCTGGGTACGGTGGCAGTTTGTTCAGCAAAGACCCTTATGACAAGGACGATGAAGAAGCCGACGCAATATACGAAGCTATTGACCGCAGAATGGATGAGAAAAGGAAGGAATACAGGTAAAAGTGGTGTACCTGCTGGAAATATTGAGATTGGCATGAAGCGCAACTCATATTTGCACTAATGTTTTCCAGAGAGACTAAGCTTCGTAGAGAATTGGAACGCTATCGTCAAGAGCGCCCTAAAATTCAGCAACAGTTCTCAGATCTTAAGGTAAAGGCTATATCTTACTGTGCCAAACGTGTTTGATGAGCACCGCTATCTTAAAACTTTATCAACAACAGCGGGTATATGATAATCTCGAGCTCTTAATATAAAAAACATCTGCTGTAATTTTCAGAGAGATCTGTCACAAGTGTCAGAAGATGAGTGGAAAACAATACCGGAAGTTGGTGATGCTCGTAACAAACGTCAGAGGAATCCTCGGCCGGAAAAGTAAGTTGCCCTGTAGTAGTAGCTGTATGTTTTCTATGTGTCCGGCTTGAACTTCAAGGTTCACTCCAATGCCTGACTCTATCCTTGCGAAAGCTGGTATCGGTTCTGAGTCTGTTACCACGTTGGACCCGCGACAGCAGGTGGGGTTTTCACTGCTTAATGTCCGAGTTTCCACTTGTAACATGTAACTTTGCCCTTTTTACCAGGCCTTTGGTGCAGGACTTACCACCCCGTTCCCAGGAACGGCTACTCCAGGATGGGCCACTCCAGCTGCCGATCTTGATCTTCGGAAAATAGGCCAGGCCAGGAACACGCTCATGGACATCAAGTTGAACCAGGTGCTAACAGAGACCGGGTGCCAGTTTATTGAACGCAGCCGCATGAGCAGTGTCTTGCCTATCACAACTGCTCAAATTATTGTAAGGGTTTTTTCAGTGTTCTCACCATGCCCTTACCGTGTCCAGGTGTCTGATTCCGTCACCGGTCAGACAGTTGTTGACCCCAAGGGATATCTCACAGATCTTCAGTCCATGATACCATCGCATGGAGCTGATATTAGGTAATTCTTGCGATTTGGTTATCGTGTTATCTGCCAGTGGACATGTTACAATTCTGACAAATCACAGTGACATCAAGAAGGCCCGTCTGCTTCTGAAATCTGTGCGGGAGACAAACCCCAATCACCCTCCAGGTAGATCATATTTGAGCTGTTCACACTAAGTGATTCTGATTGCAATTATATGTTTCTGTTAAATGTATCGTCCCTTATCGAAATGGTGTGTTTCATTGATTTAGCAGTAAAAGAGTTATAAAGTGCACACAAAGGACTTACTCCAGTACTCTGACGTTCCGCCACACATTTAAACCGATTTGAATTTACTTTGTGCTTCTGTACAGCCTGGATTGCATCAGCTCGACTCGAGGAAGTCACAGGAAAGATACAGAGCGCCCGTAATCTTATCATGAAAGGGTGCGAGATGTGTCCACATTCTGAAGATGTTTGGCTGGAGGCCGCACGCTTACAGGTTTGCATAATTTGTTGCCGCTTCTCGTTGATCTGAAGATTACACGCACAGAGTTGTTCTGTTATTCGTTTTCAGCCAGCAGATTTGGCTAAAGCAGTGATAACACAAGCTGTGAGGCAGATTCCAAACTCTGTTCGACTGTGGATCAAGGCGGCAGATCTTGAAGTGGAGCTGAAAGCCAAGAAACGTGTGTTTCGAAAGGTAACCTTTCATGCTGTTTGTTGTATTATGGTTGCTGCAGAAATTTGGGCTGTTGGTTCTCAGTTAAGTGATGCACTGCTCCTTCTAGAATGTTACATTTCACTCTTTGTATTTGCTTTGCAAAGGCCCTAGAAAGCATCCCCAACTCAGTTAGGCTGTGGAAAGCAGCTGTAGAACTGGAAGAGCCAGAGGATGCTCGTATTCTTTTAAGCCGTGCCGTGGAGTGTTGCCCAACCAGTGTGGAGCTATGGCTTGCCCTAGCACGCCTCGAGAACTACGACAACGCTCGTAAGGTACGCACTGCTCTTGCACTGCTCTTGCTGTTTGATCGTCTGTTGAAAGCATTTGGGATTCACGACCCTTCTCCTCGTAATCTAGGTCCTGAACAAGGCTCGTGAGAATATCCCCACAGACCGCCAGATCTGGATCACTGCCTCGAAACTTGAAGAGGCAAACGGGAATGCTCACATGGTGGACAAGATCATCGACAGAGGTATTTTTGCTCTTTGTTGTGCTTTTCTGTATTAGTGAGAGAGTGTGCAAAGATTCTTAACTTGAACCTAACCTTGCAGCCATTGCTTCTCTACGAGCCAATGGGGTCGAGATTAACAGGGAGCAGTGGTTGAAGGATGCTGTGGAGTGCGAGAAGTCGGAGTCCATCCTGACTTGCCAAGCTATCATCCGAGCAGTTGTGGGAATTGGGGTCGAAGACGAAGATCGCAAACACACGTGGATGGAAGATGCCGAAGCTGTGCGTTTTGATTGTGCCCTCTTGGTTACCTTCTTTTTAACTTGCGCTTAGAAATTTAACTTAGTGCCATAGTAAGTTGTCCCCAGTTTTGCGCTTTCATGCAGGGTGTCATTTTCTCTTCCAAGGTTGCTGCACAAGGTGCCAAAGAGTGTGCTCGGGCTATCTATGCACATGCGATTTCTGTGTTTCCCAGCAAGAAGAGCATCTGGCTTCGGGCGGCCTATTTTGAGAAAAGTAACGGTACCAGGTAATGTTTGGGGTACATAGAGTGCTCTTTTACGGGGTCATTTATAAGGTGGAACTCCTTTAATTTGTTGTAAATGTTTTGTCTACAGGGAAACCCTGGAATCCCTTCTTCAGAGGGCTGTTGCACATTGTCCTAAGGCTGAAGTTCTCTGGCTTATGGGGGCCAAGTCTAAGTGGATGGCTGTAAGTGGCTACAAAATAAGAGATTCATCTTACCCTGATTTACTATACATTCATGGAACCTCACTACATGTCGGGTTCCTACGATGTATCGTTTTAATGAACTTTCCATTGCACAGTAGAAACCAGTGTTTAGTACCAAGTGGATGAGGTCGTTTACAAACTTTTGGTCTTGAACTTGTGTTTGTTTTTTAGGAAGACATACCAGCTGCAAGAAGTATCCTGTCTTTGGCCTTCCAAGCCAATCCCAACAGCGAAGAAATTTGGCTCGCAGCCGTTAAACTGGAAAGCGAAAACAACGAGTTTGAACGTGCCAGGCGCCTCCTGGCCAAGGCTCGATCGAGTGCTCCAACGGCCAGGGTAAGTGTGTTGTGCCTGTTTTTCTGTCAACTGCCGGTTTGCTCGATCCTGACGGTGGGCCTTATCTCGAGCAGGTCATGATGAAGTCTGTGCGTCTGGAGTGGGCACTGCAGGATCTTTCTCAAGCCATGGAGCTGCTGGAGGAAGGACTGAAGCTGTACAGCGATTTCCCAAAGCTGTGGATGATGAAGGGACAGATTTTGGAGAGTCAAGGACACATTGAAGAAGCCAGGGGAATTTACAATCTTGGGGTGAGTGAGGTAGACCGAAGAGAATCTGGTACCGAAAGACAGTTTGAGTACAGTAGAATCTTGGTACACGGAAATCCCTTAAACAGAACAAAACTTGCATAATAGTTTAGTTTTGCATTTGTACTATGTAATGTGCTTACGTTTTCAGTAAATGGAGCTCCAAATAAATGGAAGAAATTTTTATCGTCCCTTCAGGTCCCATTGGAATAGATGATCCTGTACACTGACCAGGAAAGACAGAGTTTGTAGCGGGCTTTCTTTTAACAGAACTTGAAGGACGATAAAAAATTGTTGCATTTGTCAGAAGTTTCATTATAGCAGCATGCACAGAAATTTGATGTACTATAGCAAATTTATTTAAAGATCCAGACCATGTGCTTATGCTGATGAAGGGAAAAATAATTAATGGCGGTTTGCCTCGTATTTTGAAGGGGCTTTTTCACAAAATATTTATACGTGCCAGATATTATGCTGGACGAGAATTCTGTGTACTCGTATTCTTCAAAATAGCGTCGTACAATAGCGGCACTGTAGTAGGCACAAGATTGTCACATTCCCCAAAGTCGTCATCACTGGGACATTGGTCCTGACTACAAGCCTGCCACAAAACCTGGCCGCAATGCCCTGCCAGGCTTGCCTCGTATCATGTCACAACATCTTCATCCACCGTGTTGCCAGATGAAAGAAGCCAAGGGAACAACCTGACTAGAAGAGGCGTCACTCTCAGCACTGTCCTTTTCTCCATGAGAATGGACACTTCTTTCCTAGTGAAACAGGCGTGGCTGTAGCATCTCTGCATGGTGGACACTTTCACTTGTACCCAAGCATTGGCTGGTATGTAAAGTGCAGACAGCAGATCCACACTACAGTTCTTCCCATCATCTGCACAAAGAAGCATTCTTTAGAGCAGCTGACGACTGTAGTGCACCTTCACATTTGGGATGGCATCTTGGTTCATTGGCAGGAGAAGTGCCGTCACGTAGACTGGCTGGAACTCGACGGTGATGGATTTCAATCCGTCCACTTGCCCATGGACAGGGCAATGGTCAACAGTGAATACAACTTTCCTACCCTGCCTAGCAGACCCTATATCCTGATCCCAAGGCCAGGATTCAAAGCTCGCCTGTGTCATCCAAGCTCTTTTGCTTGTGTGGTATGTTACTGTGAACTCCCGTGTACCACGGAAGCAATGTGGGTGCACAGGTTTGCCTACGATGACCAACTTTGCAGGCAGTTCCTTATCAGATGAGCCCATTTCATGAAGACGTCATGAGTTTTGTGCACTTGTAGAATTTGCTGCAGCCGCTGTAGCCGCCATTTGTTGCAGACATTCCTATCAACAGCTGCACCGCGGAGATGGACTTGAAAACAAGGCTGTTGCACTTGTTTGAAACTGCCGAGCTGACCATCACTATTGCGAAAATTCTTAGCGCCCATCTGACAGGTGTTTTTTTGGCTTTTTCTGCAAAAATGAGCCCACTTACAGGGAAGTTGGCACTATGCGTGTGCTTGGATCAGATGAAAAGCACATTTTCCAATTCTTCATGGGGCACCATCTGCATATGCAGTCGGTCCGATTCAGTGCTTCCCGTCTTACCGTATTGATCATACTTACCTGAATCTAGCGTACCCCTGATTGGGACGCGCACCTGATTTTTGCCAGGGTCAAAGGAAAGATACATTTTGTGAAACACAAATTTATTTACGACACCTTTTCAGTTCTCGTCAGTGTCAGAGAGTTCCTTTTCGCTTTTGACATTCCAAAGCAAATCCGTGCTCATCCAACCTCCACCATTCGCATGCATGACGACATCCTGCGGACTCTTCACGTCCTTCAAGATTGTTTTCGTTTAGAAACAAGATATGGAAGCAGTCTGTGTCCATCAGCTGTGCCGCAAAACGTAGCTGTCACCTGCATTTTCTTGTTACCAGAAGACAGCATGCACACTTGCTTAGCACCCTTCGCTTCCACTGTCATGAAGGGATATCACAGTATGACAGAATTTGATCCACATTGCTTATCTGCCTCAGCAGGTAGCCATCTTTATGACTCAGTGAAATCATGTACCACTGAAATGGGACAAGCTTGTTCTTGAAAACTTCTGGCAGATGCGTGTTCCCCTCCTTAGAAGAAACCCTTCTCTTTATGTTCCAGTTTCGGCTGGCTTTAAGATTGCTCCTGGATAGCGTCCGTTGGCGAGCAAGTCGCAGTATGTGGTCCTTTGGTTTCTGCTAGTTGTTCACACAGGTTTCGGGTACATTGAGCATATGTGTGGTGGCCCTGTCGCCTTTCTGCTTGGCACAGAAAATAACTTTCACCTTAAAGGCAGCCTTGTCTTGAAAGCAGCGACCGACCATGCTTTCAGAGGCAGCGCTGGTGGAGGCTATCGAGAGGCTTGCACCACGTCGTGGTTTCATACTCTATTCTTCCGTGCATGCTGTTTGAAGTTTCGTTTTTCGAGAAGGAAAATGCATGTTAAAATTTGGTGAATGTCGTATTTAGGTTCCTGTACTCTGCAAACCCGGTGCTTTTTCTCTTTGCAAACTTTTGCACTCAATATATTCAGTATAATATCGTATTTATCGTAGACACAGTAAAGAAATTTGTAGCCAGTAGTGCGCATAATTGTCAGTCTTGATCTACAAAAAGAGGTGGATTGTTCATGCACAAAGAGATGCCCAATTGCATCCGTAAAGCAGCCAGTATAAAAGCTGGTAAAGCCAGAATCGTCCACATCATCGTTCACACAAACAACCTCTCATCTAGCTCAAGAAGTGCCCAACATCGATACCGTTGTGGTTGCTGCTGTCCCGCCTGGAAGAACGCAGTGGAGCACTGACCAAGGCGAGGTCAGTCTTGGAGAAGGCTCGCCTTCGCAACCCTTGTTGCGCCGAGCTTTGGTTAGAGGCTGTGAGGGTGGAGAGCCGGGCTGGCAACAAGGAGATAGCATTGACGCTTATGGCAAAGGGTTAGTGTTAGTGGGGTGTTGTTACCACACAGATGACATGCGCTTTTTCTCCCACAGCGATGCAGGACTGTCCTACAAGCGGCATCCTGTGGGCGGAGGCGATTTTCATGGAGCCTCGTCCTCAGAGGAAAACGAAGAGCGTAGATGCTCTGAAGCGATGCGAACATGACCCTTATGTTCTTCTCGCTGTGAGCAAGTGAGTCACACTTTGCTGATTTTTTTGGGGGTTAATGTTTTAGTGATGTGTAGAACATTCTTCCCTTAGCCTTTCTTATAACTGTTTACAAAATGTATGTTATTCGACTGCAATCTTCATCAGTTTGAAAACAAAAAGAGGCTTCGTTTACTTTGAGTCGAAGTCAATGACCTGCAGTGTATACTGCAAACATTTTGCTACCCATGCAGAACAGTGTTACAGCATAGCGCGGCACGCCTCCTGGATGTGGCATAAAATGTATATTCCTGGGGTGCATCAATGCTCGTGCCTCTGTCAGATGCTTCATGAAAGTGCCAAGCAGCTGTGCTGCGGCAAGTCTTTATTGCTATGACTATAAGTGCTGGCACGTAAACATCTATTCTTGACAAGTACAAGGAGCTACTTTGCAAAGCAAACATCGTTCCGTCCTCCCGCAGGCTGTTCTGGACAGAGCGCAAGACTAACAAGGTTCGTGAATGGATGAACAGGACGCTGAAGATTGAGCCAGACCTGGGAGATGCGTGGGCTTACTTCTACAAGTTTGAGCTCTTGCATGGGACTGAGGTTAGCCAAGACCTGCACGTGCATCTGTTTTGATGCCATATTCACGTTCGTTGGTTCTACCTTATTCCTCAGGAACAGCAAGAGGATATCAAGAAACGCTGTATTCAGGCTGAACCGAGACACGGTCCAATGTGGTGTCAGGTGTCAAAAGACATCAACAACTGGAGGAAGAAGACTGAGGAAATACTTATCATGGTGGCAGACACATTGGAAATACCTTCGTGATTTTCTTCTGCAGTGTGATAAAAGACCTGTACAAAGCAAAACACACATCTTAGTGGTTCCACATAGCACTTGAGCAAATAGAAGCATTCATCGAATCTAATGCACGGATCTTAACTGGTACCTTGTGTCGGATAAATAAATTCAAAGATTTGTTAAAAAACAATCTTTGAGATGCTGTGTGATGATGTCTTTGCTTTGCTTCCGGGGCCAGCCTGCAAGTGGGCCTCACCCTACACTCACAGTCAATAGGTGAAGCGTACTTTAAACGCAGCTTAGCATTGTTGGTCATTGTGTGCCGTTACTTACCTCCTTGGGCGTTGCCGACATGTAGCTCGGGGGAAGTGGTGTTCTGGGAAAAACGCAGGAGTGACCTCATACAGCGGTGGGCGGAGGTGGGTTTCGAACCCAGTTCCTCATTGTCTTGCCCTCTCGTGGACAGCACCGGAAACAGGAAATGAATGAACGAGATGGGCTGCAATGCCTTTGAGTGTAGAATTTCTGAGAAGAAGGTCTATTAACAGACAGCATGTTGCACATGCTCGTTGTGACGGTTCAGCGCCATGTTGGGACAGATAGAGCATCTCACTCTGGCAGAGATGGGCCTCCTGCTGGGCTTTTCATTGGGGGCTGTCATTCACGTGTAGGACATTGACAGATGCGCGTCCTTTTAGAAGTACGACGTATAATGCCCGCTGGCTGTGCTGTAGACATCCGAAGAACCATTTGCATCGGACACTGCCTGCAGGCGGAGCCAATGGGCTTTGCTCAACCAGCGCCTCCTCTATTACTGGCGCTGGCTCAACTCACAAGGGTGCGCTGCTGCTGAGCACAGTCTGTTGGAGAACGAAGAAAACGCCTTGTTTGTTTAGTTCTACCGCTGCTTTCTTGTGCTTTGCACCTTCACTCGATGGTAACCCTTCCACTTCCTATTTGCTACTCCGTAATTGTGGTAGATGATGAGATATAACGCCTGTTTCCCTTAGGTAGTGTCTGTGGGGGGCACCCGCGACCGCTGGAAGCTGAAGGGCATCTCGTACTTCGGTTCAAGCATATTTTAGTATTGCTCACTACATGATAATCCTGCAAAACAATCTTCATACTAGCGAATGAATTGCAATCGTTAGCCCTACAACTATACCTCGTCTGTGCAGAACTCACAACGGCTTAATAATCTTCTGCGCCGCTCATGGCCCGTATACCTTCTGCAGACGATGTGATACTGTTCAAGACATTCTTGGTGGCACTCTGTATCATTTTGCGGTTTTTATTCAGGCTGAAACGCAAGAGGGTAGCCGTCACTCATCAAAGCCAAAGCACGGGGCACGCCGTCATCGGGAAAGCCACGGGTCACGATTCAAAGATGGAGCAGCGGAATCCGAATCGCCAGTGTCCGGCACGACTGTCGCCCACAGTATTCCCGTACCATCCTTGCCTGACCCCGATGCAGTTGCTTTGAACAAGAGCGCCTTGACCAGCCGTAGTTCGTTGCGTTCCCCCAAGAAAGGTGAAGGACTGCGTGCTGCTTAACAGCGTGATGGCATGGTAACGAGTAACGAATGGTCCGAATCACGATGTGGCAATCGTCGCACGTATCGACGTTGGTTCGCGGGGTTTAAGCACGGGCTTCCAGTGAGAATCGTAAACAACATCGCATTTTTTGGAGCGCACCCGTCACGACACCGTTAGTATAAAGGGCAGCCGATGAGTGACCTCAATATGCTCCTATTTACAGCGTCACGGCTCATCTCGCTCACTGATCCAGCAGCGCAAAGCACACACACACAACCAGGTTTGATATTTTCAGTCACTTTTTTTTTACGTATAAAAATGACAGCAGGACACTTTTCAAATCACTATTATGTGACCACGTACTTGGCGTTGTGCATAGCACTTTTAATAATTTCATGGTTATTATTATAAAACCTTTCAAGTATTCACATCAGGTGAACTCGTATACAATCTGTCTCCTTTCCAAGAAGCAAGCGTGATTACAAATCAAGTGACCGACGCGTCGTCGTGTTTCATACGCCCGAGAAAGAAGCGATCTCGTGAAAGAAAAGGTGTGCGTTGTATGCAGTTTTGTCCGCACAAAATGTGGACGTCTCCTCCTCCTTCGAGCCGCAGGTAAAGAAAAATCGGTAGAGGACCGACCCCAAGGGCTCCCAGCACAGGATGGAAGCATTAAAACGTCAGGGTGAGCTTTGACGTCTCCTTGTTAAACAGCTCCTGGTCTTTTACGCACGGATAGTATATTGCGATCTAGCTTGAAATGCAGTAGCCTAATCTGCTCTTGAAAGTGTCAAAGAGACGACGGTTCACGAAGAGTTCCTGACGCTCGCTTTCACGGAGGGCTTACGAACTTTTTAGTTCCTGATACGGCTACTTCGTTATGTAGCATGGCGCATGGCACTGTGTATTCGGTGTCTTCGACGGACACGTCCCCCTTGCTGCGCGCAGCAGATGCAGGAACACCGGAGAGAGCGTTACCGCAGATTGAAGGACCTGTAGATCAAAGTTCGGCCGCTCGGGATTCTAGAGACGTCCCGTGCGGATGTTGTGGATTTTACCCACACTTTCTCCACAAATACCGCACCATCTATTGGGCGTTACTGTTCCTGTGCCTGACTTCGCTCACGAGAAGCTTCATCATGAATGGGGTCGTCATGGTAGTGCTGTCGACGTTGGAGAAACGCTATCGGCTGAAGGGTTCCGAAAGTGGTAAGTGCTCTGATAGAAGTCAACAGTTACACTTGTGTGTCTGATGCTCAGGAACAGAAAAATAGGAGATAAAAGAATAGGTTCACAGTCGTGTCCTTTTCTGCACCTACACTCTAAAAACAGAACTTCACCGCATAACACGGCAATGACCAATCGCTATTCCGAATGATATCTTTTACTGACCCTATTTGCCGGAAA
>JARGYV010078599.1:0-17529 GCA_029532675.1 Ornithodoros moubata | reverse complement strand
TTTTGTTCCGCACACTTTGGACCTCGATTTACGAATCCCTCGATTTATGAACGATTTTTAGAGAAACGAAGGGTGTTCATAAATCGAGGGTTGACATATATTAGACTTTCCTCCCTTTAAAAAGCTGCCCTCTCCCTTTTATTTTTCTTTTTTTTTACTCGCGATGGATCTTTAAACAAACATTACAACACCATATACGCCGTATTTCCTCGGTGTAATTTATTAAGCCTCATCATATCGCTAGGGAAATATCTCAGGTTGACCCTTGCATATCGACGGCAGTTCTGCCACAAGCGGACAGGTTTTCAGAACGTAATAAGCACGGACGAACTACTTATGCTGTTGACGAGAACGATTACGCTGCAATTATGATATCGTGCGATGGCCAGACCAGACTGAATGAACACGCTTCCTTCTTAACGCATCAGAACACATCATAAAGGCAACTTCCTGGTGTCCTGTTCTATTTTTCCTGTTCTGTTTCGTTTTCGCGGCGCTTCTTATGCAGTATGTTAGGGCCAGCAAGATGTAAAGAGCAATGCACGTTCAGCTTGAACCGAATGTCTATGGTAAATCCGCCAGTGGAGCGCCAGTAAAGCCATACAGAACCGTAAGAAAGGACCAGTACAAAGTGCGGATGAAACAATAGAGCTTTTTTTTACCGCTTCTTTTTGGAAGTAACCGAATTTTCCCTCTCGTCAGTCCCGTCGATGTGTATCGATTCAAAAATCTCCAATATTTTTGCGCCCCTAACTGAAAAACCCAACACTCTCAAGTCAGCTGTGACGAGACAGGCACAACAGCTTCCTCACACTGCCAGGCATTCACAAGTGCGCGCGCGCGTTAATAAATCAATCCTAAACCCAGCTGCTTCGTTATTCTCTTCGGCATTCTGAGAGCCTCGTTTGGAGGACTCGACTGCGCACGCTACAGAACCAAAGGCAGCACACAGTCGCTTCCCCGCGTGAGGCAGAAACAAGAGAGGTCATTATGGGAATACGATAGCCTAGATTCAGCATGGGTGGCCCTCCTCATCTGAACCAGTGGTGTTTCTCTCACGACACTGGGGCCAATCCGTCATCGTAACCGAAAGCGCCCACACATTCAGAGAAGCAAAAAGCGCTAGACGAACCGTCTGCGTTCGTGTATACATGCAACATGCGGACAACGTCCCGCGCCCGCCGTTCAGACGCGTTTCGTGCGGAATCTCAACATGTCTGTACACTGTGCTAGCATTTCGCGTTGCAGACGACATGGAAAACGTCGGACGTCACGCGCAAAACGCGCCCTGCAGTGCAGAACCCTATAAGCTGCTTAACAGAGCGAAAAAACAAAAAAAAAAACAAAAAAACACATGAATATCCTGCTGTTTTTGCATTTATTCATTCATTTTTCGTGACGCGATTCGAACACGCTTATCATGCGTGTCTCTTTCAAACTTTTACCGTGTCTCAGAGTGTCAAACCGTCTGCGCCATATGCACCCCGTCTCTACACGAGATTTATTTATACAGGCACAGCTGACCGCGAACCCGAAATAAACGCACAGTGACGGAGTGGCGTGAAGCAGTTCAGTTAACAGTGCTTAATCTTCACGCTTGTAATAGAACAACAATTCAGCAGAACAGGACACAGTACACTTGATGGCGATGCTCTTCACGCGATTTCGGCAATGCATGCCCGAATCTGCACCGAAGCTTGTACGTTGTAAGATGAAAGAAAGCCCTGCGGTACAAGCCGAGGGCCCTTCGCGTCGTACGGGTGCGTAAATACCGGTACGGCCATCGAGCGCAGCCAGAGGGTCTCTATAGCGACCAGGGACGAACGTAGCATACGAATCAAGGAGACTTTCGGGCTCTAATGCATTAAAGGCAAACGGCTCACTCCATCGAAATGGACGGGGTCGAAACGCAGGTTACTTAACACGCTGCCGCTAAACACGGGCTTATCCTTATTATTTCAGTCTCTACAGAAGAAGGAAGTTAACTTTTACCAGGGGTAGTAAGAGTTTCAGTCAAATCGAACGTAAATAGCCTTTCATTAAATGGAGAAAGCGAATGGGACCGGATTATCAGGCATGCGCGTGAGTCAGTGTGTGTGCCTGGAAATTTTTATTACTACTTTTTCTTTTTGTCCGAGCGAGAACAATATTTGCTTTCTTCGTTTTGGAACAAATCGCGAAGGTAAAAAAAAAAGGGGGAAAGGGGGCAGCTGTTATGGCAAGACATGCATGTAACAGCTCTGTACGTATTCAATGACATTTTCTTCTCTTTTTTTTTTTTTTTTATCTTGGCTTCTTTTGTGAAACAGTGCGAAAAATCTCAATCGAGACTGGAGCTTCGAGTTTAAAAAGATAACGACATAATCACTGCGAGGCGAACAGACCTAAGAATAACCTACGTCAAGAGACTAAAAAAACGAATGGGAATTTCTTATCCTCGATACGTTTTAACGGGCGTGTCTGGTATTTCGTATAGGCAGTGTCGCGGGAATCGACACGGACGGGTCCAGAATTCCGGCGGTACACAGCCCAACATGCCGTAAAACCTACTGCCCGCTTAGAGACGCCATTCCCCCCTTTACAGCCGACTGCCACACGAGAAGGCAGTTTCGAACGTAAAATGTAAAAATGCTGGCGGGGCAAGTAAAAGAAAAAAAAAAACCTATTCGGCCGAAGCTTCCAGAACGAATATCCGAATCATGTATCGTTTAGAAATTCAATGACGAAATAGTATTTAAATAAGATATCAAAGACGCGAGACGTGCGGAAGCGCGCGCATCAGCAACATCATGTTTGCTTTTTTGGAGGGTGGGCCGAAATTTTACGCAGCACTCAGAAGCAACCATGCACCAAACTTTATGGCCACTGCGGGGGACGCATCTATCAAAGGAAGAAGAAGAAAAAAAAAAGCCATCTCTGGAGCTAACGGTGGAATGTCATCCAGAAGCATCCGAGAAAACAAACCCTGACGTTGGACGGATAAGCGCTCCAAACCCATTTTTCCCGTAGAAGAAAAACAAAGCACCAAATAGGCTTTGCGAGCAATCGATGAAGGAAACCTGACGTGTCGCACGTCAAGAAAAAGTACCAAGGGCGGGCTTCCTCACGGGAGCACAGGTAAGGGCACAAGAACCAAGAGGCAGCAAATGCTATGGCCGCTGCTCGCAGTGAGCATTCTCGATTCGGGCACATTTGTTACTGGCCATGCCGATTCGTACCTACAGCGAACCGGAAGATGAAAGACGTCACCGCTCGCAGAGAAAGGCGAGTGTACCGAATGTAGTCGAAGCAATAAGTGTCAGTGGGGGGTGCACGACGCACAGGAATGTGTGTAGTATGTTGGCGAGACGTTCCGGATGGAGTCCCCACACCGTCGCCTTACACAAGTAAGCCTTAAATTGCAGGGTGCCGAAATAAGTGGGACGGTGCCAGATCGCCGACACTGACGCCTTTTTTCATCGCTCTTGCGATCTTTATTCTCCTATGTCCATTACAGTGTCTATCGAAGTGCGCGTAAAGATCGTTGATCTTGCCATTCGAAGTTCCCAGTAGCTAACGACCAAGCCACATGAACGTCTATCGTAAGCACCATAATCTCCGGACAACTACGTAGTCAAGTCAATCCAAGACACCATACTAGCTTTACAGACGGAAGAAGAGTTTCTTCCCAGCCTTTTAATCTGAAAAGCCCAAAAAGAAGTGCCTCTAATTAAGATGAGCGGGACGTCAATTAACGTTTTAATTAGCGGCGCCTATGAGTAGGGCATAGGCGGACCTTATGGCGACCTCACGCGGAAAGCAAGCGAGGAGGCGCCGAATGACATCTTCCATGGATTAATGACAACTTCGTCGAAACATGGGCTTTACATTCTCGTTGTGCGGTCTTTCTTTTGCCGCCCGAAATACAAGGCCAAAGAATAAGAGTTCGCGTGTAGGAGAACGCCGCAATTAAAATAACCGCCACGTTCTGTGTTGCTTGGGGAACAGACGATGGCGGCACCGGTTGAGCCGCCGTGGTGCGATTCCTTCGTGGAACCCATGACATGAGGCGCCATTCATTTCCACACACGGCGTGCACCGCATTTCTTTCCGGTCTAAGATCTCGGCGAAGATGTATCGCGGGACGGAGGAAATGTCGTCTGCAACAACGGTTCCAGTGCAGAGCCGCCACCATTATTGTGCGCCCATTCATCCAGGGGCTCTATAGAAGGAAAACAAAAACGCATCTACAGTTTCGCACGTGCGTGAGAGCAGCCCTGGAAGTTATACGTCATCCTTAACGACCGCACAAGCATTACAAATAAATATTTACAGTTCTATTTTTATTGCCGAGCTACGTAAAAGCGGATGTATTTATATTGGTCGTTTTCGAGAAGTTTCGCAGACGACAACGAGCCTCGCGGCCTTTAAATGTTTGAGCACTGAACACATCCACTACACGGAACAATCTAACGAATATGTTTGCCTGATTCAGGGCGTTCGGAGTTCATATGGGCACATCCCGCCAGGACGAGGCTCCATGTCGTCTGCAAAACATCAGAAAACCAATAAAACTAATAAAAACGCCATCGACGCCATAACTCCTCCCATCTTAGCAAAATTAACGACGTCGATGACGTAAAGCACTATTACTAGCATCCACTTTCCTAAGTCGTCTGTGGCCTCATATATATAAGAACGCATGGGGTAATAACACAAGGCTGCTCTTCGTGTAACACCTCTCTGCTCGGCGACTAGAATGACTTCGAGTTCCTTTCCATGACGCATTCTGTAAAGCCAACGAAAGCACGTGTGTTGTCTATTAGAACGAAGGGAAGAACGTACGTACGATTCCGCGGACGTTCCCACGTCCTGCCGCTTTACCGAGAAGGATACCATAGAAGAGCAAAGAAACGACATCTCAAATGATCTCTCAGCGGCAGGAACAGCAGTCACGTGTCGCTTTAGGTTTGCAGACCTGCATGCCAATAAGGGACAGCGAAGCCGCAGCACGTATCGTCGCCAGTTCCACTATAGCGATACGCGATGTATGGCGAAGAAAGAATGCGTCGTCTGCTTCTGCAGATGTCGTATGAGGATAAGCCGTGCGTTTTGTCGCGTCACGTCTTCTGCCCATTCACTGAGCGTAGCAGAAACTCGACCAACTTCATAACGAATGCCAAGGCACTCTCTCCCGGTTCGTTAAAGGAGAAGAGCACATTGACTCAACGCAAATTAGGAGAAGTCGACGGAGAAAAGGGCATGGGATTGGATGACCATATGTGGTATATTACTAAGCAGACGACAGCTTCTCGACAGTCGAAATAAAAAGCGGGAACGTATATAAGAAAGAGCAGGAGCGGGGACGTCGTATGTGTACTGTTTATTGGTTCAAGTCCTCTCACGCTCAGTTGCAAATGAAGTTACCAATGATGCAAGATATTTTACGCCTGAGATTGCGTGATTCGCAGCTCTAGTGCAAGGTCGCCATATGTAATGTTTCTATACCCAAGACACCGCTGTCAGCCACCCAGTTCTTGAACCGAGCCCAAGAATGCGCAGCTGGTATACCCGAAATACAGCGGGTTCCAGCTTGTAATAAGCAACAGTGCAAAGCCCTCTTCGCGACGCTGTTACACACCAAACGTGAAGATGATGAAGCATTTTCCGAAACTGGAATGGAACTACCGAATACCAAGTCCCTCTGCTGGGCCAAGATCAACCGATTCTCAAATTCACACGCGCACGGGCTTCACTGAAACAACCTTATTCGAATCTCTCTCTGTAATCCGAAAGGGGGAGAGGGCAGCATAATAGACTGATACAATTACAGAAGCAACGTAGAGAGTACAAATTTAGTTGGATAGGCACGAAATAGAGAGGCACCAGCAAAAAACGACATACTGTGCTTGTAACTGACTTACGAAACTGAAGGGCGTACGATAGAGAGATCCCATGAACAAGAAAATTTCTTCCTCTATCGATTAAAGCTTTCATTTCTTCTCCCTTTATCGACTAAAACATTAATCGATTAACTCATCCATCACATTTTCCAATCCCGCCAAAGAATTTCGTTGTATCTAAAGAACGAACAGCCTCCCCGAGAGAGAAAAACGGCTGCATCTGGAAATGTGGCGCCGATTTTCTTTCGATGCCTAGAGCACCTTCTCCGGGCAAAAGCGCTTCTTGAGAAGCACGCAGAAGACATTAGCAACATAGGACTGCCCTCTGCTATGACGGTGAGTGTCATCTGCCACCACGCAGACGACACACTCAATGCAACAACGCTGACGAAATTCCAAGTGTCCCACGTTCCTTCCACCACCCTATGCACTCCACCCTGTGTACGTGACACAACTAAACGTTGAACACACACATTTTGACTGATGCTACCGCGTATTATTACCAGAGCAAGGCGACAGCGAACTGTCACGTGACCATCTCACATGACGAAAACCTTAATGACTGCTTCCCCTGTAACAGCATGAAACCGAGGGCATCGTGCTTCCACGACACAGCTTTCAGTGTAAAATCTCCCTCCTAAAGCGCCCAAGCACTGCCATCAAAAGGCGTATTGTCGCTCAGTTCTCGCGCGTTTTGTACATCGTTATATAACGCAGGCACACTTCATTTCGTCCCCGACCCTCGTTGAAGTTCGTCATTCCCCGCAACGTCTATCGCGTATGCTGGAGGCAAGGATCGGCCTGACAGAAGCCAGCAGTGCCCAAATTGAGATTCCAGCCGTCATCAGAGATCCAGCAAAGCCTGCAAAAAAGAACAGACCCACAAAAGACGATGATGCCAGAAAGAAGGCTTAGAGCGAGACAGCGAAGAGGAAAAAAAGACGAATAAAAGGGAGCCTGGCGGAATGAGATGGTGAATTCTCTATGCACAGCGTACGTCGCTTTTCAATCGCGCGTTTGGAAAAGCGTTAAACACCAGGAGGAGCCGCGCCTGCTGTTCCATTGGTTATCAATTCACCGACGCCTCGCCTCAGTTGGTCTTTAAGCGGGAACCGGAGAGACTTTTCAGGCCCAATTAGGAGTAACGGCTCTTGAAATGATACTGGTGGCGACGGAAGAATATTGCAGGCAATAATCGAAATCCGTCGGAGTGTGACATGGAAAGCGGACGCATGGAGACAGAAGAACTGACTGCTGCACTGTTAATGTCGAAGCCACGTCCACCAATCGTTAGGACGACTCTCTGAGGAAGCATTAACCCGCTCGCAATAAACTTTTTTTCCCCCCTCCGATGTCCTCACAGTAGAAGTATGGCGATACTCTAACGTCCCGCAGGCACTTCTACTTCAAGAGCCCACCAAGTCCTTATACCGAGCTCGCCTTGAATGAAAAGGACATCGTACAAGGAAACCTTCTATACTACATACAGCCTAGCACGCACGGAGAACAGTAAAAGTAAATGACTTGTATCAGTACAATGAACCCCTTTGCTAGGGCCATACGAACCCATACACCGTCACGCACAGCAGTATCACCCTTCCGAGACCGAGCCAGAGTACAGCGTAATTTACGATTGCTCTTCCAATCTATCCGCTTGCACAGAGCGATGGGAGCAATAGACGCGTTCATCTCCGGAGAAGCACGTTAATATCTGCGGTCAGCCAACGTGTACTTCCACACGGGCTCTACACACACTAGTAGAGGAAACAGCACCCGCGGGCCATGCCCTAAATGTTATGAGTGCAATTATGATGGTGTATACGAGAGGAAACACAGCCTATATATGTATATTAAAAAGAAGAAAAGGACGCGTTAAAGGGTTTCTGTTGCTTGGATAAGTATGTCTCACTTGCACATCAGCCAAAATGTATCACACGCCCACGCTTCAAAGAAACATTCACGTATCAGTAGCATGATCGAGCGGGCTAGAACGTCGCATATTCCCGTTACAGACTGCGAGGTGGTGGGGACGATTCCCACGACTGGCTGCGTGGGAGTTTCTCCTGGCTTCCCCCCGAACTCTCTAAGCCGCCACCTGTTACAGGTGGTTATAACAACTACCCCCCATCAACAGAAGCTACGCACTTTTATTCGCTTTTTACCGGAGTTTCGTAGAGCGAAACACATGGCACGAGGCGCACAGAAGGACCATAAAAAAGGAAGCTTGAGCCGTTACATCCAAGCTCAGCTTTCGACGGTTAGCTACGGTTACTGAAAAAACAAATAAACAACACCACTTGCGATACACACATCTTACAAACATCCAGATAAGAAAAGAGAACACGTAAGCAAGCCAACGATTTCATCTACTGGGCCAGAAACCCGAAGCCAGGCTGTGAAAGGCAAACTTACAGAAAGCAGCTTCTTCTAAGAGAAGGCAAAGCTCTGGACTGGGGGGCGCAGCAGACATATGCCTCCTTCAGGCAGGCGATGAAAAGCATGACGACCCCTACGAAATTATATCAAGTGCCGCCACTCAAGGTCGCTCGAATCAGTGCTTCAATTGCGGGTTCACGTGACTGGTCTCGTTTACAGCCGGCGATGACATCTTCAGGGTATAGAAAAGGATGGGCGGGGAGTCCTTGTCAAAGCAATTCATGTGCTGCGCGCTTGTCAGTAGATGGAACCCTTTAACAGCAACGCGATCCCGGTCAGAAAAAAACACACTGACCTTGGACCCATACGGGCGTGCGTGCGAACACTAAGCACTATGTATAAGGATCCTTATCATTCTTATGTCTCTTCCCTTGTTGGGTTAGTTGGTGGTGTTTGCGGTAATATCTCGAAGAATGCTCGCCGAAAGCGCCAACACCAATCAAACCCCGAATCACTGCTTTAGGGTTCACACCCCATTTTTATCCTCGAATTGGAAAAGTATTTAACCCGAAAATATCATGCACCTGTATGCATGAAACATGAAGCAACGCTGTCTGAACCCTGAAGTCAACAACTCCTACTGGAAACAGCAGGCCCGTATAATTGTCAACGACCCGGACAAACCAAACTTGTCACGAGTGAGAGCTCGCTAAAAATAACAAAGCAGATCCAGCAACTTTTCCAATCCCGAACGAGTCGCCTTCTCACACAAAAATCACCCTCGTCACTTCGACGAGCAAAGAGCCTTCGCAAACGGGGTTCCATACAGGCTGGCGACAAATCCTAGCGAGATCAATAGCAGACGGCAGGCAAGCAATATGACGGTCTTAACTTCATTTCTTCAATTTGTCCCCATCAACCGGCATCACCTATACTAACACCTTGAAAGCTTCGCCGAACACAAACCGTCTCCTATATAGAGACTCGAGTAATCCCAATCAGCGCGAAGATTCTGTCAGACGCACACCTACACGTTCTACTCGTTTTCTAATGGAAGCACGTCAGGATAACAGCTTTTATCCCTTTTTTTTTTCCTCTTCCTACTTTTCGTGACGGAAATCTCATTTCGACTAGTCCTCCATCAGGCAAATGAGTCCTCGTATAGACGTCGTCAAGGGAGGAAAGGCTTTAAAAGTGGCCACTTTAAACCGTACCGCGGAGAGTGTCCAAGGCAATTTCGCTAAAGCCGCTCGACACGGCGGTCCAATCGGGCCTCGTATATCCAGAAAAGGAAAATAAAGTGAACTTGGAACGATCACGTGTCCTGCGCCCTCGCTCACACGGCCAGTAATCTTGCAGCGGTAATCTCGATGATGACGATCATTTGTGACGTCACTGCGACCCGGGTAGAAAGACGCTCGACAGCAATGTACATACTTCGCAGTTAGGATGAACTGACTCCCTTTCATTAACTCCCAGCCTGCATTGATCGAGCTCCGTATTTCCGTTGCTGAATGCATACGCAGCGCCCCGACCGATTTTAATTAGGCAACTCCCCCGCAGCGACCTTGCACAACTGCTTCCCCACACTAAGCGTGGATAAAACGGCTTAAATGGTATCTTTTTACGGCAATACACGTTGGGCACCGACCCTTGAATACGTCCAAATGAGGACCTCTGCGAAACCTTAATTCCGAGACAAGCTAGCGCATCTTGCAGCTTCATGAAAGCCAAGCTTATTATGACGTCAAAGGCTCGCCAGAGGGCCCTTTGAGCCATTCTGAAGCCCCTCCAACAAGGTATACAAAAACGTCAACGAGCCACGTCAAAATATGATGAATAGGGGAGGGGGTTGAAACGAATGTCATTTGTCGATTCCTTTTTCTTTTTCTCTCTCCTCTGGCAATGTCATTACGTTGTACATTCGTGCCAAAACGTCGACAAAATCTTTTCAGCAGGACATGCAGAGGAGGACTTTCGCTTGACCACACCTCATAGCCGCTGCGCTCCTGTAAATTGCGCTTTCTTGCACGGCAAACATCAAAGGCGGGGAAGCCGACCATGTTCTCCGCTCTTCATCAACCGGTAAAAAAGAAACAGCGCGGCAACTTTGCCGGTAACAGCGCCGAGGATGCGAACGTCTCATCCCCGAAATATCTTCGACCACAACAAACGCGTAGAAATTGAAGATGGAAAAAAGCTTTAGCCATCTTGCGTTCCGACACGGATCTCCGCTTCGTCACAAGCTGCGGCCTATCAGTTGGCGAGGTATGATCTGCGCCATAACCGTTCGCCTTTTCTGCTTGGAACCGAAATTGGTTGGAGAAAGGGCCATTCCCGCGGTAACATCCACGACCTCTACCTGTTACGGAGCTCCAGCGACGGTGCCTCTGTTTCCAAGCGATAACGTATAGTAATGCGCCAACCTCGCTCTCTCTCTCTCTTTTTCTTTTTACGATCTCTCTCCGCCAGCTGGGAAAGGCTGAACGCCACATTACGACGGGCGGTAAACCCTAATTTTAATCGCCCGCACACCTTCCTCGAACGACGAATGAATACTCAACCACTGAACGAAGGTCTCCTCTCGAGAATGTTTTCCAATTTAATATTCGTCCAGTATGAATCCACAAAAATAGCGGAAAGATTTTTTGCATTCAGAACGCAAAAATCTTCCGATAAATTCTCCGCGAAAACTTCGTATTCACAAGCCACACGAACACTTCACTAATAATATGCTTGTGAGCCCCTTTTCTGTCAGTCTACAGAAAGAGGATTGCCTAAACTGCTGCGCAGTTAAAAATCCAACTTATGACATTAATACGGACTACGACTGGTACCGTAGAGCATAATCACGTCCTCCTGCAAAAGACGGCTAAGCTATATGCGCCCCACACGACAATCTTCTCCTATTCATACGCAATGTGACTCTACAGCACAGCTTCAAAAGATTCACACAAACACATGCAAAATTCCATTGTTACATCTTTTTTTTTTTTTCGTTGCCCCTCTGTTAGAAAGAGAATTCGCCTTCATTCCATTACCCGGCGTGGCAATATTAGAAAGAGACTTTGCAGAATGGAGCGGAAAAAGAATTTCATATTCAAGCACAAAAATAATAATAACAAGTAAATAGCAGGAAAAAGGCAGGCATCCGTGTAATGAAGTAGAGGGCCCTCGACAACGGAGAGCAGCCCTGGAGGCAGGAAACTGTACAAGATATGCGACCGCCGCGAGCCACGCGGATTTACAATGGGTGCATGAAAGAATAAAAATGCATGTGCAGATTCCTTTTTCTTTCATTTTTTTCACTCACAAATATACATATTAACAATTGTAGAGGAGATGGTCGGATGGACGCGTCGGATAGATAAATAGAAAAATGAAGGGCGAACAGCAATAGCGTGAGAGCAATAGAAAAAAAAAAAAAAAAGTTTATTCCCGGGAGAATGACTAGACAGTCGACGTTTCGACGGCAGCACAGTCTTCGTCAGGACTAAACAGGACTAAGCTTCATTTTTCTATTTGCCTATATATGTACACATATATATGGAGGACTTGTCAGATTGTGATCCTCGCGAGAAGTTCTATAGACGGCCCAAACAGTGCCCTAAAGAAGACGCAGTAGCTGTTACTCGCGACATTGAGGACGAATTTTCGCTTGGTTTCTTCTTCTTAAGAAATGAAATAAAAGAACTGTCCTCAGGTATAGTTGATGTAGAAAGTGGGAGAAAGTGTGTTTGTATGTTAGTAATCCGAGGCAACCTGACAAGAGTGCAGTCTGAGGCAGACACCAAGAGCACCTTCTTCTGCCCTCTCCATTCTGGCCAATAGCCATGAAGAAGAAGAACCACCAGCACACTACGATTCGGGTAGGATCAATACAATCCGTGGCTAATGGCCACACAGGTGGAAGCAGAAGAACACGTGAGACAAATCCTCGTGTATGGCAACAATTCCTACATCATCCACAGCGATCGAGTATAACGACGGTGTTGTTTATTGTACCACGTACAAAGCTGCCAACCTAAACAGTCAGTGCAAGTTTTTGCCACCGACGTCACCAGAATTTAGTCAAGAAGAGCGTTTTACGTACAAGGCAATACACAGTTACTTTCAAAGCCGTGGTTGGCAACATTATCTGTGCATCACTTTTCGTCTCGAGCTACGGTGGCAGTGAGACATCGCGTTTCTCCGAAACATATTCATCACAGGCCACCAGGGACTACACACAAAAAAAAAAAAAAAAAAAAACCGGAAGGCGTGTGTTCGTGTAATCTGATATCACAGGAAATGATACGAAACGCGATACAAGATAATAGGAGAGGAACTCCTGCTACATTTTGAGCAGAAAAACTGATACGCGCCAAACAAACAAAATGAAAGCATACAGACCCAACTGTCTCAACTGGCACTAACTTTGCCGCCCTCAGCGCCAGCGTCAGAAGTTATAGCCGATATTCAAGTTACTACCGACGGAAGGAATAAAGTGTCCTCAACCCAATAAGCCTCCGTATAATAAACCGGGCATCCATAAAGTCGACCAGCGAGGCTGCTATCGCGTGTCCAGCCACGGCTGTGGTCAAGCGGTGTCGCACGCATCCGACTCTGACGCCATCACAAGGCTCTGAGAGGACACCCGCTCTCGGGCACTTTTAATTAAGGGGAAACTTAATTCCTCGTTAGCAGGAACACGGGCTCCACACTCTACAGCTCCGGGGAAAACTGACGTTGCCTTTCTATCCGCGTGACTCACAAAAGGGACCGAAGGAGAAAGTGTATACATGCATAAGCCCTTTGCGTGGAATATCTGTGCCTGCACTCTTCAACGGGGATATGACACTAATAGTGTTAACACATTTTTTCGTCACAAAAGCGCAAAGTGGGGCATAAGAGGCACGAACACGTCTTGTTTAGTGAATCTTTGTTTACGCACAGGGCGCTATACTTATGATGAACTGTTCAATCAAACATTGCATATAGGTTTGCGTGTCTGTCAACAACCACCACCATACATTTTAATTAGGCTTCCCTCTTCCTCTACTACCCTACACTGGCCACGCCCTTGCATTAGTTGACATATCCCTGTCCACCGGTGACCCGCACGACTGGGACCCGACGGTGCGTTCTGCGAAACAGCGTGGGACCCGCAAAGGTGGCCATCAATGCATTTCCATCAAGCGCCGTTCAATCTTCCTAAGTGCCTGCACTTTTTCTTTCTATTTTGAAGCGGCCAGACGCTAATTACACTGCGCCGCGCAGAATACATGAATGACGGCGATAGCCAACAGATTTTTTCCACAAAGGCGTTTCGCTGGTCTCGTCTCGCCATACGGCAATCAATAACAATCGTACTGACCACGGCTGTGCTTGTACCTCCAAAATGGATAGAAGGCTTGTGTAAGCCGACAGCTGTCGATACGGCAAAAGCTGTAACCGGGTATCGTCCCTGTGTCGCCGCGAAAGTGCTGCGAACGTTCTCTTGAAGCCTGAGTCACCTGGGATGAAAACTGCTTGAAAAAGGTGAGGCACGGCTTCTGCACGGCGGTTTCCTGCAATATGTCCTTGCTATTATATCACCTTACGTTATACATTAATCTCTAAAGATTGGGTAGCGATCCCTGAGTAAGACATCTGGAGTCGTTCACATGGTATATTCTCCACGTCACCCTGACACGCATCGTGCCGGACTCGTACAACTCGGTGGGTTGTTGTAGCATATGGGAGCGTGACGACCACAACGATTCCGAAATCGCGATAAGCCGATCGCGTTACTTCATTCACTCGAGCGACATAAGATATTCTCCCTTCCAAGCAAGCAACAGTAGCCGATCGAGCCCGTCAGGAAGTACACAATCCACACGAATATCGTAGAAATCTCCCAAATGTCACCTCTGTAAGACAGGCACGTGACTGAGCAGACAGCAGCATCAGGGATCACACACAGGAGGGATTAGAATGACAATGACTCACGTTCAGTGAAAGCAATTCGGGGATCACGAAGTGAGGAACGGGGTTCAAGTCAGGTCGGGGGTTTCGGCTCCGAGGCGACGGCGACCGAGGACGGAGGAGCGCACGCGATCAACTGGTTGACGTCGAGCCGAGCGGGCGGAACCAGCGGGGGCACTCCGGTCGGCAAGCCGGCAGCCATTTCGCGCCCTCACAAGCGATCGCTACGCCCCCACAGCACCTCCCGCCACGGCTTTCGCAGACACCGGGCGCGTTCGGCTGCAGACGGTGCGCACTTCTGCCCTCCTTCCCCATCCCTCTTTCTCAGTATTACTATTATTACCGTCCTTTTTCGCAGAATACCATGTGCACGTGACAAGAACCAACAAACAAGCATAGGAAACGTCATTATGAGAAAGAAAATGAAAATACAGTTCAACGGCTTGTGAGGTGCGATGCAGCTGGTTAATTTCTGACCAGCAGAACATATTGGGAAACGCTGGTGCATCGTGCGGCGCTGAAACGAGCCGATGGAAGACGGCGGCGTAAGCTGAGTCCCAAAATATACCGCGCACTGCGGCAAAACAAAGCTGCATTTCAAGAAATCTCAAGGTCAGCGCGTCAAGGAACAAAGTGGTACGTTTTTCCTTCGCTTCTTTGCAAACACGTTGCAGAGGTAGCGGCCCCACTTGAGAAATAACGCCTTCCTTCCTCTCTGCTACTTTCCTCCACAAACAACACTTCCAGAGCGAAACAAAAGCAAGCAGATTGGCAAACATCTGGCAACTAATGCTGAGCCCAAAGACGCCCTCAACTTGTGGAATCCTTCTTTCGCGATACGAGAATAATCCGCACCATTTGACAAGGCCCAGCGTAGGGGGGACTTTCCCCTCCCTCCTCAGCGACTCTGACATCGAGCACAAGGGGACAACAAAGATCCTTAACGATCTCTTTCACTGCGTCAGATCCGAATGAGGGACTCAGTTTATCTACCGGAGCGTTTCCATCCTAGAACATGCCTCGGTTGTAGGTCCAGGTCCGGGAGCAAGTAAAGAAAACGAATGGAAATCCCTGACTATGTGTGACGAGGCTTTGCGAATTATCTGCTTCCCTCCTTTCCCGTGGGTATGGGCGGAAGCCGAAGTTCTCGACTCGGTGAACACAATTCGAACAGCGAGTCGAAACCGTTAAGAAGACTTCACTGCACTGCAGGGGTGCTGAGAGGCGAGGCTAAGTACAAGAAGAGCATTGTCACGATGTATCACGTTGCATGTTCTCATTCCCTGCATTTCATGTTGCAACTGTTAAACACGCACCTTGCGCTAGCCTGATAAAGACCTTTCTCGTAGACAATGCCGACCTCCGCGAGACAATGAAGAACATATGTGTGCGCAAGACCTTTATATTACACAACAAAGCCAGTCATGTTCGCGGTACATGCGTTTGCAGACGTCGCGATGCAATGAGCGTAAAGTTTCGTCGACAACTTAATACTGAAGAAGGGAAGCACGGGTGAGGAAATCTGTTGCGTGGAAAAAATAATAAAAAAAAAACAACGAAAGAGATGAGGAAAGAAAAAGATCCGTCTGAATATTGAAACGACGTGATCTGAAATTCAGACGAGGGAAAAAGTTCGAAAGCCAGCGTATCGTCTTAAAAACAACAGCGCACTCTGCGCTTCTTCATTTTTTAGCTGAATTCCCACCCTTCGGTGAGTCGCAGTCATAACATCGGAGGACGGGAATGCAAACAAAATTTTGTTGCTGGGACTAAAAACGAGAGAGAAAGAACAGTTTCCGAGCCAAGTATGGCAGTCGAAAGAGGTTATGACAGTGCAGCGTCAACAGCCAGTCGAAGATTACGATACCCGGCAACCATCATCTAAATGCGAGTAAAAAGTATACTGTGAACCACCCGTTAATTTACTTCTTACACTGTCTTCCTTCTTTTACACACTGCGCTTTCCCGCGTCTCGGCTAAGGTGTAAAACTGTCCCTCTCGAGACGAACAATACGCACTACAGACGCCTGTCCACGGCATGAGGTCACAATAACCTATAAACATGGAACTCGCGTCGCGATATAAAGTCTCCTACAAGGTCCAAAGAAGACCAAGGGAACGGAACGCAGTTGATTCGAGATGAAACCATAATGGCTACGAACAGAATCACTGAAAACACCACCAATCTGGTTACATCTCACGGACGAGCAACAGAGAAAACGGAAGGCCACCCACTGAAGTACGGAGCAAAGAGACGGGCCAATTCCCTTCCGAATCCGGCATGGACATCGGAAATCACCATCAACAAAAAGCCCGAACTGACCACACACAAAAAAATGAGAGAAAGGGAAACGAGGGATAGAACCCATCGACAAAAGTGAACAGCTAAACAGCAGCTCAACACTTTTCTCACGTATAGTGCATGGATGGAGGAAACGGTTACAGCTTCCTTTTCCTAGATATATATGACACACACGCTGAAAGCAGAGTACGCATGTTCGCGGTGTATGTCACGCGTACGTCAAGCGTGTGGGATTCAACGCTGTACATGCTGGGAACCAGGAGGCTCGCAGTACGGCAGAGGGAAGGCTACAGAAACCCGATTCCCGAACACCCGAGATTCCTTTTCGGAAGCGAGTTCCTAAAGCGTTCAACACCGTGTTCTGCCGTCGACAATATGGATCCAAGAAAGAAGTAAACGGTCACGCAAAAATCTGCGGAGACAAAAACCAGAAGCAGTAAGCGCTAGTCGAACGGAACGCCAAGCTCGCACAGCGATAGCGTCATCGAAATTTTCTGCCAGCGGAAAGCTAGTTCGGTAACACGGTCCACCGGACATCCCTTATCGGAGCTCGGGGGCTCGTTACAGGAGGGAGTCGGCGAGAAAATGGCCACCAGATCGGAGGAAAAGTATTCGCCCGAAAAATACCGATATGGCCCTGAGGGGCTAAACACACAATTTAGAAAAGCGATGAACAAGGGAAGGAAACAGGCCCCATCATAGATGGGGGAAGTACTCACGTCATCTTGCTCAAGTTTGCCAGAACGAGGGACTCCAACTGACTGCTGAGAACCTCCTCTCATTTGGAGCCACCGCCATTGGCCACTTCACCATCCCAGTGGAGGTTCATCGCTATATTGTGGCTACCTTCCGGCTCGCCCGTTGATTGGTTTGACTGACTGAGACTGTCTTCACTGTAGTACGATCTTTGCCAATCGTCTCATTGGCTAGATGCCATCTGTGCCAGGCACCATCACCACCATACATAGGGACTCGGTACGGTTGTGAAATGGATGATTGTCCCCACTTTCTGTTATGACACCT
>JARGYV010078470.1:0-21703 GCA_029532675.1 Ornithodoros moubata | reverse complement strand
ATATAGTCCAACCTTGGTACAAGAGATACACAAGGTACTAGGTTGCACCACGAGCAAAGAACCCTCCGGCCAGATAGACAAGTTCGTTTCTTTCCCCGTAGACGGATTCTATGCAAATCTTTGTACAATAGCTGCTGTGTCAGCTTATATTTCAAACTGAAGGTCACCACTTTCTATACTTAAAAGCACCTAATGTAAAGAAAAGCGAGAAGACTACACACACGACATCTGTGCCGTCTGCTCGCTTCCAGATTTTTCTTTCTTCTTCTTTCATTTTCTTACGCGTGGGATTGATTCACCAGTTTTCCTGCATCTGTACGCAATTCTATCAGTGCGGCCCCTTCTGGGCGCCTTCTATCCGTCTCAAGACAAATGTTTGCGCAATTCTTTAAGGCACTGGTTAAAAACACACAGATAACAATGTTTAAACGAATCCGGGGCAGGACGCAGGATTTCTTTCCCAGTGTTGCATTTTAAAAAATATGCAACAGAATATCGAGGGCGCGTTAATAATATGTAGGGCAAAATAAAAGGCAAGGATAACGCGTGATGTACATTCTTGCGCACCTTATAGACATAAGAGGTGTAGGGAGAAAGCTCCACCTCGTGGAGCTGCTTGTTGAATGCATGTCTGTGTATCGTTAGATGTCTTTACCGGGGAACAATAGAGCAGGTGCGTGTGACAAACACCTCCAAGCCTCTACTATTAGTATAACGAGGGAAAAAGGATATCGCAGTGGAAGCATTGGAGCACGGTATATACGACAGCAGCAAGAAAGGCTCTGAGGAACTTTCGACAAGCTGCAAGAGTATGTCAAGGGTTAAACGGTGACGTGGAACATAATGTGAATGACAACGTGCAGCACCGGCTACAGATAACTCAATTCAATGCTAAAAAGGGAAAGTTCAGCGACTTCTGTCGTTCGTTTCCACGAAAAACTGCTGCTTTTGTCATTCCGTCATAGTCGGTGACATACGCTCATCGTAATATTCCTTAGCGCCAGCTTTATGCCACACTCTTACTCCTGCAGCAGATACAGCCCATGCACCAAGGCTGTATACTCCGACTAGAAGGGCGCACTGCAATACTGTGCATGTATGGGCATTCGATGTTCTTTATCCCTAGTGAATGTGAGTGAAATTTCTCACTGGCACCGCACAGCGTCAGAGCAGACGCCTTACACTAGCGGCCAATGTACACGTAGACGTTTTATAATGGCGTAGAGTAGCGCATTAGATGTGGTGAGACATCCCACACCATTATTATCATTGTTGTGTGTCGTTCGTCAAAGTGCTTAGGACAGTTGTGAGTGCTGTTTATTTATCTTTATTTTTACTGTCATGGCAATAGTCTGCATTTATGTATTTTAGTTTTAGTTATTGATTGATTATTATTAATAGTCGCAGAAAGGCTGGTTTCACAAGGTACCAACATTTCCATGCCTTTTTTCAAGTACATGCTCGTGACACCTGGAAACAGAAAGCAAACTGAAAGCAACCGTGAAACTGCATATAAAACTTGGCTTGTGTAAAGTATTCCCGTGGTGTACGCACTATGTTCAGTTACCCCATTCTTGTAGCATGGTTTTTCATTCTCAAGAGACCTAATTTTGCTTGACTAAGAGCAGTCAAGTGTCACTACCGCCGGTGCATTTTAGTACGAAGCTATCTTTATGGCGTATTCAAAGTCCGCTTTCTTCTCTTTTCAGCGCAAACATATGTACAATAGTGTGGATGCAACAACGCGGCTTCAGCATGATTTTCTTTGTGGTTTGCAAAGCGGCGACCATGAACAGTAGTATTTCAGTGTCCCATCCCCGTGTTCATTAATAACTTTTGCACGTTGAAGAGACTGGGTCGCCTGATTCGTTGCTGTATAAAATGGCGACACAGCTTTGGCAGCCCAAGGCTATCTATACCAACAGCTGCAAAGTGCAATAAGAAGGAAAGAGGAAGGGGCAAAGAGTAACAGAAGTTTGCACTTCTCAGATACGTTTCTCTTTTCTTTTCACTTTTCTTCCTTTATTTTTATTTTTCCGTCTTGCTCTATATATTTCTTTGGGAATGCAGTATAAAATATTCCTCCTGGTGACTACTCAGGTATTAAACTGTATGTTGAAAAATTGACGTGGAATTCCAGAGTGGTGACTGACTAGGAGTGTCATAAAATGAGATCATCTTTACGGTGACGATAACTGAATCATGACCTTAAACTTACATTTTCTTGCTCTTTCTCCACCAACAGCAGGGGAACCAGAAGAAAGCAGTTGCGAACACGTGCAAACAAAAGCCTGCAAACAAAGCAAGACAAACTAAGCTAGACTATATGCAGCGTGCAGTTGACGTGACGGAAGTTTCGACGGCACAACTCTAGACACACAGGTGACACCACGAGTACGAAATCCTCCGGCAAGTTCACCAAGTTCGTTGCTTTCCCCGCCCGACCAATGTTTACGTAAATCTTTGCGCAACAGCTGCAGGGCCGACTTGGATTTCAAACTGACGATTGTTATCCTACGGCAGGGCTTGTAGGTAAATTCATACTTGACGAAAGCCGATGTTGGGAAAAACGAGAAGGCGACACGGACGACACAAACGACGTCTGGGTCGTCTGCTCACTTCGAGCTTTTTCTTTTCAAGAATTCATGCACTAGCTTTCCTGCGTTGATACGCCGTTCTATCAGCTTAGCCTTTTCCAGACGTTTTTCATGCCACCTCTCTCAAATTTCTGAAGATAACTGGCAAGGTAAACTGCATGTTAGAGAAACTTGTATAACACATAAATTAAGATGACGACGACAAAGTGAATGCAAAGCCTTCTTGGATTACTTCCTATGTGCCATACCTGCCGACTAACAACAACAACTACTTCCTTTTAAGTTTAACGTTACTTTGAGACTTAAAGAGAATTTTACAAAACCCACTGGAGCCCGAACTCTCCGAGGTAGAGAAACCCTAGGGTGATGAAAAATAAATGATGGACCGCTAGACACGTCGTACTGTAAATATGTATTGGCTCAACGATGTGACATTTGGCGCTTCACCAATCTCAGTCAGACGACAGAAGCAGTTGCACTGCGCTTCACCGGAAAATTTCCTTCGGGAGACTCTCGCGCTGAAAGGTTGACTCCCAGTTGGTCTGGTTTTTCGTCGTCTGGAACGGATGTCTACGAATTCAGCAGCCCGTGACATACTTCAACCAATACACTATCTCTCCGTGCTGCAACAAATAAAAGTCATAAAGAAAGCGGAATGTTTGTTGTTCCTGTATGGAATGAAATGTTAAAACTAGGTAGCAGATGTTTGAATTGATTACTTTTGGGCGCGCACAATTTTGCCGCTGTAGTCTTTGTCTTGTTATCGACTTGACATCATGAGTTCTTATCTGCAACTCTTTGGCTGCCTAGGTTGCGCGTTGTTTGCGACAGAGTGCCTTAACGGCGCTGCTGTCAATCATTGGGAATGAGGCGGTGACGAAGTGGCTTTCCTTTACTACTTTCGAACGCCTTCATTCCTTCGGGCGCGTAAAAAAAAGGCAAAGTCGTGCCCTACACGTGCTGCTAAAAACCCATAACCTGGTCATCACTTCAGCGTGCTGCTTCTCCGTACTTTTTGATTATTTTTTGTGATTTGGCTTATCTGCGCAGATAACGAGAGCTGATCTCTCGTGATGTTATCATTTGAGGTAATCTTTATTCTTGAATTAGATTTGATTCAACTTCATCTTGCTTGTTATGTAGTGTTCCTCCAAGCGAATATAGTCTCAGCATTCGCGGACAATATCATTGCGTACGGTATAACAAGGGCACGGTGCAATAAATCCTTCTTGACGTTGCCCTAATTACCGCACTTCAGAGATCGCGAGACAGAGAAGAGAAATGAGTATTTACATATGAAAGGCAGAGCCTCCCACTGTTCTTCTAATAAGTGCCTGCTTAGATGTCTTGTTCAAGGAGCAGCAGGTACAGTACTTCCAATCCGAACCATTCCACACTCTTTGAAACTGTGCGATTTTTAGGTCCTCAAAATACCAGGCAATATGAAACATTATTGTCAGGTTTTGAAGGTGGAGAAAATATGCTCTTGTATGAACGAAGATAATTCAAATTACTTGACATAATGATTTACATATCATGTGCCTATTCTTAGGCAGTTGTAAATACCGCACAATTACATATCAAATTCTAGTTAAATATGATCTAGAACTTTATTTTATACGTAATTAAATTATGTATTAGTGCTCCAACCGCTTGTAACTAGGGTGCTGAATAGAACACATAAGAAGAATGCGCGTCTTTTCCATCTAAATAATAAAAAGGGAATATTCTGCAGTGTGCGTACAGCCCTGTTGACAGATTAAGTAGATTCGCCCTTTTTCGAAATATGTCAGAAGCAGAGAGTCAACGACATTTCGTGCCTTCTACTGAAAACTCTTGGTGCATGCACTTCAGACAGAATTATCGCTGATGTCCTTAGAGGATAATCTTCTTCCATCTAGTTTACGGCGGGCGCAGGTAACCTTGAGAAAATATCATTGAACCCACTTGTGCTTATGACGCTCTGTTAGCAACAGGGGCATACACGAAGCTTAGTGAAATTGAATAACGGAACCTGACGTCGTCGGTATTTCGCTGCACGTCTTCTAGGAAGCTGCTAACATTCATGTAACTCTGCTAAAGTGTACAAATAAATTATATAAGTCTATAATTTAAAACGATGCAGCTGTATGTCATGTCCTGCCTGTCTGTGATGAATATTGACAATCACGACCACGTATTGTATTTCAGAATAGGACGGCGGCGGCTGAAAACATAGTTGGTTATGAAATGACAAGATGTCCGTGCTTGAGTGAGCGATGCGTCGTACACTCCAGTTAGTTTCGCCCTTTTCAGGTATGGTCGTAGTAAAAACATCGTTAATGCCCGATGGCACGCACACATATAAGAAGCACCTGTCAGAAGATGTACGACGCCATTTTGCCGGAAGGTACCGCGTCGGTAGGTCAATATTATGTCGCCTATAACAATGTATCCACTGATGTGGTCCCCGCCTTTTCCACCACGTAGACGAACGAAGAAAATAACGAAGGAGCAAACACGAGTGAAATAATTGTCTCCCACTCCGCTGTGCATCGAGGTCGCCGTACGTGGGCCTTAACATGCACATTACGGGACCGCAGCATTGTCTTTACCAACCACGTTAAAGTAAGGTCTTGTGAAAATATTCTATAACGTTGTGGTAGTGCTCACCGCTGACTGACTTATTTAAGACACGTCAATATATGCTTCAGTGACTGCGGAGTGAATAGCTATGTGCTATCACGTGCTGAGAAGCAGTCTAGCTGGTTTATTTTGCATAATATTCGCATACACAATGTTAACATTAATCACTCTCAATACTATCAGGCGTCATAATGTAATCAGCAGGGGTGAAAGCATAAAATTTTTAATGATGTTGAGGCGCATAAAAATGGTTGCACGAAAATAGACGGCATACCCATACGTGTAGCGATGCACTGAATCGGTCTTCGCGATTGATTTTGCAACTTACCAGTATAAATATATGATGCTCCAAATATTTGCTTATTTATTACTACATGCAAAGAAAGGATGAGATCAAGCAAGTCAGCGTTTATTGCTGAATCAACCATGGTGCCGGTTGAGCTATAAACAGAAAACAATCTCGAGCGACAGGCGCCTCTTAGACGCTTCGCCTTCCCCCATCTCATAACCCGCAGTACATTTAGGACTCAAGCCAAGACATACGTACTGCGAAACTACTGCTTTGTAATGCATTTATCTTGGTTCAAACTTCGGAGAACTCTAATATTTCTATCGTTCAAAGAAACGATGTATTTAAAACAAGCTGAACTGGATCGAATCTCCTCGCATTTCTTTCCCTCGTTATCTCTCTTTATATATATATATATATAAATCCAGAGACGGTAAAAAATAATCCAACCTTCAACTGGGATAGTCCTAGCATGAAGCTGAATAAGAACGGATTAGAGAGTAACTTAAAGTGTGAGTTCACCAAGGAAAAGGGGGAGGTCCACACAAAGGGAGCCGATTGACCACTAAAGGAGACGTTCTTTCCCTTAATGATAGCATTACATTGGATTTCTATTAAGTATATTGGAAGAAGCACATTCGCCCCCCACCGAGGTTTGATAAGAGGAACATTCAAAGGCTATTTTAGCGAGCTCGAAGTTGACTTACTGAACTAACTAGCTAACTAACTTTCTAATGTATTTTGCTCAAAAACGAAAAATTCCAATACTAAATATTGTGACTCATTAGGACGTTGATAATACGCAAAACTCCATTTCAAATTTGTGAATGAGACGGGAGTACCGCTTTGAACTACTGGTTTCAGCTGTGACGTCAAACGGAACGCAAGCCCCCATTCACGGAGAATTCGTCTGCAGTAGGGCAAAGTGTAAAGTGTTGTTTTGAAGCGTGAAGTAGCAGAGCAAACGTAAGCAGTGTATCTTAACGTATAGTAAATGGCAAATAGTAAATGGCAGTTGACTAGCAAGCTTGGTTGATCATAACGATATTCATTATTTGTTCTTCCGTCTGACGAATAGCTACCGCGCAATTTAGAACACACCAAACTATCAACATGACTGACCCACTGATTCCGGCATGTCTCTCTCTTTCTAATATTCATTGTCTTCTTTTTCGGAACACAGCACCTGTACTTCTAAAACTCGTAGTGACCCTATGCTTCCATTCAGACGAGACGGTCTCTCTTTCAGTCGAGCATTTATATCGAGGCTTGTGATATCTATAGCTAAGAAAGAGAAGCACGGCCGTGGCTTGAAACAAACACGTAACCTCGACCAGAGGTAACGAAAGAAGTTCACAAAAAAGTCATCTTTTCTGCTGGGACCCGAGCCCCAGGCTGTGGAATATTGGGGCACGAATATGACGTCAAATTATAACTTACTTAGGATATTGGTGAAAGTTTTTTGTGTTTTGTTTTCTTTTTAACTTCATTGTGCTATAACCGTCTGCTACCAAACGAATAAAAGCAAACAAACCAAATCAAACATGTCTGCATTGTGATCAGCTATTTGTTTGGCACGTAGCAAGCAGTGTCCTATCGCCTGGTGATCTTACAAAGATACTGTTGTAGGAGGCTGTCCGTTAAGACCTCTAGAAAATGTATCAGCCGTCCTTCCCTAACATACAGACCATCCTTAGCTGTTGCCCGATACTTTTGTACACGAATGCAACTTAGCAAAGTGGGCATAAAGCGCAGCTATTCATGGACTTGTATAGAATATGCTTCTTTGGACTTCGCCAAGATAAAGGTGGAATCGCAAAAAGCAAAGAAAGGTAGATGATAGAAAACAGACGACACAATATAGAAAGAACAATAGGAAAGAACGTCAGTGAGAGAGCTAGAAGGAAGTTTTCTGTTTGTTTCGTCAAGAAGAGAGGGATGACACTCGAGTACAGCGGGTGCTTGTAACTGCCGGAGGGGTTTTTGATTCCATTTCAAGCAGAACAAACAGTGTCGACCGAAAATTGTGCCCTGGAGGCCGTATGCTGTGAAGCCTGTTTTGCTGCAGTGGCCACGTGTTTGCAGGAGCAGCGAGAGAGAGCTAATAATAATAATAATGTCTTCTTTTCAAAGTACGCGAGTTTTCGCGTGCAGTGCAGTGTGGTGTGCAGTATATTCGCCATGTAAGAAACATTGATGAATTAAACGATGCGACATTAACAATGACCCCATCAGCTCCGGGAAGTGAGTTGCACAGCCACCATTCAGAGTTGGGAGTGGAACTTTCCCGAACGTGTGGAGACAGCACCTGTCTGTGAGTAGCAACTGTATTGATTGAACGCCTTGCCGTAAAACATTGAGTGTCCTTTTATCTGTTTCCGCGTACCTATGGCTGTCACATTCTTCGAATGCTCCTTAAGTGCGCCCTTTCGCAAACCTAGCTTTAACCTTTTACACCTTCTGTTTCATAGATATGGCACTGGCTTCGCGCTTTATGTCTCTTTCATGGCTCTTTCCTCGTCGTATTCATGACGCCTCGTTCCGTTTTGTCAACAGCAACTGCTTTACCTCAGATGGGGTATAACTGAAATCGGTGAATGAGTAAACTTATATCTGGACTGCAGCTAACTGCTGGCTCTTTCAGTCGCGGCTTCATGATCCTTTTCTAGATCCCGTGTACATTCAGAACTAGCACTAAAGCTGAGTCGAGACTCACGGGACCGCAACCAAGCTGCAAACCTTCTATATCCGAAGAGAACGGCATCAAATGCTAGTCAAGCTTGACATTGATTTATGGGATTCACAAACTTCCTATGAGGTCGGACGCCCGAGGAAACAATCGTATCACAGATCTCTAAAGGCTCTTCGTGGGCAGATGACAGCGCCACGACACACAAAACTGATGCACGGCACTTTGTACTCATCTCCTATATAAACCCTCACCTATCGTGACGTATACTTCCGTTGGTATTTCCTAGTACTTTGGCTAGTGTTCTTTTACATTGCGTCTCATTCAAATGCGTCTTCACTGTGTCTAACGAAAGGATGTGCTGAAACCGAAACCTGGCGAGCCACCACACAGGTGCTGCGCTCTGGTAGCAGGAGCAGGAAGTTACAATCAGTCTGGAACCACATCGCTGTGAGAAGGAGACACAGCGTCGGCACACAGCCGTACCGACCGAAACAGATAAAATATATATAACGAAAGTAAATTAAGGCAAAGGAAGCATAGTGGGCGGTGCATAGTAAGGAGTCAGCATCGGGTCATCCGTGTTCTTCCTGAACGTTGGATTCCCTATTAACTAGGCCGTGCGGTGCGTACTTGATTAACATTAGGCCAGACATAACAAAGATAAACGTCGAAGCTGAGACAGAAAGAAAGTGCTGAAACGAAGCTCGGAATTACGTAGCTTCTTATTTGTGGCTCCCCAGAGCGACTGAGCAGAGCTCGGGAGCATGGGAGCTAGGGAGCTCTTCTCTGAAGCCATCCAATTATTCGATTGTCATGTACAATGTCATAGGGTTGGGTATCGCCAACAGGAACAGTAAAAAAAAAAAAGCTCTCGACAACCTCAAGATGTATCTATTGTTCTTATTGCCCGGGGATAAGAAAAATAAAAAAAACCCCGAAAATCAGAAACCGATTTAACAACGACTGTCGTGGCAGTTTCGCGCTAGCCGTCATAACTAGTTCATCAAAGCTAGATCTTGCTTCTTTTCTTTTTTTCTTTTTGTGAAAAGGCAATGTCATGGTAAGTATATTAATTATCACCCTGGGAAGCATGGAAGATCACCGCGGTCGATGTTCTAAGTATGGCTCAGGTTATCACGCAACACAAAAATGTTAAATTAAGTTACAGTTACCGTAACAACTAGAAGACACCCTTCATAGGAGTGAAGGCTGGCAGAAGCGGCATTTCGCCTCACCTTGGTAACAAATAATTAACATTAGTATACATCTATTCACGATTCGACCAATTTGTGCGCCTGTAAAGCGTGCTCTGCCTGCATTACATTGAAGATTTTTGTCGTCGTGGCTGTCCGTGTGATGCGCAAAGAATGCAACTTCGAATAAGGCTTCGCTATGTCAATATACGTACAACCTCCCTAGAGACAGTAGTGTCAGTGTCCTTTGGCTGCCATCAAATATAGGGCTCTGACTCATTAAAACGGCGATAAATCTCTGGCAAAGACAGCCTAGATTTGGTTGCTACGTGACTCCAACGCGCACTATCATAATTATTTGCGCGATGGTTTTGTTTGCACTGAATTTGAGTCTCTTCGAGTCATGTGGCACATCAGAATAAATATGCTAGTTAGCGCCTCTTTGGGCATCTGCCATAATCTAAAATAATTCTTTCCGCATTTCCATAATCTATGTTTATGCTGAAAATATGACCCGGGCTGTTCCTCACTACAAAGCTGTATCTTCCCTTCTTGCATTTTCCTTGTTTACATCATGGCCACGCTATCTTTAGTGTCGCAACAGCAAGGGTTCAGTACCTCGTGCAAGAGTTTCTTATGTGATTCAGCCCAAACTTTATTTCCTATTCGTACTCACATTGCCCAGACTTTAGCTTTTTTTATAGATGAAGCTTATCGACCAGCTTGCCTCATTGCATTTATTGGCAAAATTTCTTTCGATTGACGGCGTTCCATCGCAAGGGGAGACAGGATCTCTCCTTTTAACAAGTGTTATGACGTGAAACTCTAAAAAAAAAAATTTACTGCTTTTCGCCAAATTACTAAAAACAAAAACACGGTAAAAAAAAAAAAGTGAAGCAGAGAAAGTCAAGATCATCGATTACACGAGGTGACTGAACTTCAGAGGAGAACGGTTGAAGGGGAAAGTACAACGCCTAGGGTCCTTTCTTATCACTTTCATATAATCTCTCTTCATGGTTACATAGTAAGAAGGCGGAATCGATTATATGATATCATCGTTCGCACTCCTTCACATCGCTTTTTCTATGTTCGCATCATGCCTCCACGTACTGAAAAACGTCTTGCGACACATACTTGATGACCCGGCCTGGCTGGGATAAATGAAGCATCCCATCTCTTTTCAAAGAACGCACTGTAGAGGTCTAGCGGAAGCGGAAGTAATGTTGCCGCTTATGCCAGTGCAGTCGTACAAGTGCAATGTGTGTTGACGAAAGTGCCGATTATTGTTGCAGTGAATCTACGAACGCTAAGCAAGTTTGCTCGAACACGCTCAAACGATATTCGCTTCCTATTTCTACGTCCTGTGTTTAGGACATCTTGAGGCGCATTTATTGCGTCAGAGTACCAAACTATATCTACTGTCATCTATTTTCCACCGGTACTGTTGCTCGTTACCTGCTCGTTCACTGAAAAGCAAACAAACAGAGAGGGGAGATACCTCAAAAACCCTGTACGTGAACATCCTCGCGCACACCTTATGGACGCTTCACGCAACGTCGCAGACATGCATGCTGAACAATCCCAAGACGAGAAACACGAAGAAGGGTGCAACCACACGCAAGGTTTATTGAGACTTATTGAGACTTTGTGCATAGTTGTCCCCTACTTCGTGTTGGCACGTCTCAGGTTTCTTCAGCATGGATATGTACCACTTGCGTTTTAGCTATGCGCTCAGTAACGTTGTAGACGATAGCATTCCCTTCATCATCATCATCATTATCATCTTTGTGTGCGCGACAGAGTGAAAGAAAAGTTGGAAGAAAGTGAAAGGAAGGAAATGAAGATAAGTGCAAAGTGAATAGTTGGAATAAGAAGAAAAAGGAGATATACAGAAATGGCGAACAAAGGAAACTCGAACGGCAGTAATAGGAAAGTCATAGGATGTTCTAGAATCAGTGATATGCACTACAATCTCGACAGGATTATTCTAAACAGGTTTTAAGCAAACATTCTTAAAGATCCAGGCGGGTTTTGCTAATTGCAGCTAGCTCCTGCTGTCGGCAGTAACCGTTGCAGCCGAGACATCCATCCCGCAAAAGGCGTATGGCACTAGAGGTGTTCCTAATCTTCGAGTATAAAGCCCACCTCAGGGCTCTGTCGTTGAAAATTACGTTCGTCGACGCGCAACGGATTTAACGTATTTCTGGACAGGACGTCAGAAGAAGTTAGTGGATATTATACGAAACTCAATCAGGGCAAAGCTTCCATCCTTGTCGCAATAGAAAAACGAGGAAACGAACTTGTCACCCGAGGAAATTGCCGACACCCGAAGGGAAGGCCACCACGGACAGATACCCACACTTCTGATAGTAGAAACAAGTTGCAAAAAAGTTGGGGAAAACAAAGATGTGGACAGCCGATTACAGAACGTTGGTACAATTAGTCAATCCAGTGGGAGAAGTTAAAAGAGCGTAATAAAACACTACAGAATAGATCCGAGAAATAGATTGACCTTTTTAGAGATTTTACCGGGTTCTTAAATAACTAGACTAGACTAGTTATCAGTGACTATAAGTCATGTACAAAAAAAATGCAATATTAGTGCTCGATGCAATCAACACTGCTAATTGTGGCACCCAAGGCTGTGTAGCCTATTCTGCCTCTGTACCGGAACGAATTTATGAAGTGCAAAAAATAGGAATAGATAAGGTTATCCTAATCACACGAAATTTCTACCCAGTCTCTATGTTATTTTAGCGTGTGGCAGTGTCAAAGGAAAGAACCGACAATAAATGATCACACCAATAGACACTTTGCCCTAAGTAAGATTACATCACAAGACTCCTACGACAAGTGCAAACGTTTGGTCCTCCTTTTAATCTACAGCCATGTCGAATATTTCCTAGCAAAATGCTATTTCCGCCTTCACGTCCCCAACCTCAAATAAACGTTGTACGCCTATAACAAATGCTGCCACTTGACGTGGGCTTACAGGGTTAGAACATTTCATTTTTCTTCTTTTCCCCGTTGTTATTTGTTTCACTATCATATGAGCTCATACGTTACGCCGTCGTCGTTAGAGGTATCTTACACCAGCCCAGAAACATGGATTCGTACGCTTAATGAACGTCAACATTGTCTATGTGCAGGCTGCAGAAAAAAAAAGCATATTATGAGTCGGCATCGTCCCACGAGCTGCGAGGAAACTCGCTGAGATTTCTCCGTCGGAAAGATTTTTGTCCCGAATGGATCCGGTTCATTTTCGCGCGCGTAGGTTCTTGGGGTTCTTACGAAAAGCGCTTTAGCAAAGTAGGTCACACGTAATGTTAGATGGGGATTTACACTCCTCGTTAGATCTGACGGCGCAATGTGAGCACAATCCTGCATTTCCAAATCCCAGTGCCACACGCAAGAACTTGGAAAGTATCGCTTCTCAGCGACGCGAAAAACAAAACAAAAATAACAAGAAAACAACAAAATATAACATGGAGATAAAAAAAACAACAAAGGGAATGCACGTGACACAAAGCTAATTAACAGCAAAACAATTCGTCATCTTGAACGGAAAAGGACAGCTGCCTGAAGAAACTGAGTAGATCAGCTTGTCGTTGCAGGGGACATAGAGGAGGAGCTCAACATATTTAAGGCTAACCACGAAGGAACAAACTGAGCGTGTTGGTTATGTATATTGGCAAAAAGAGGAGAACGGTAACAAGACAGCCGCCTGAATTCTGTGTCCGTCCTCATCTTGTTCGCGTTCGCCTATTTTTGCCATTCGTCTTCATTCGTGGCTACATCTATGTCTCCATAGAAACAGGTGGCAAGACGAGATTCAGGTCTGGTTCTGCATATCCTTGAGAATATATCAATTAAGACCTATGTACGATTTCACCTCCGTTGTTATAACTGATAACGTTATAATTATAATTCTTCTCGACAAGGACACACTGCTGCATATGTTCTCACATATCTGCACAAGCACATAAATTTTAAAAGATAGAAACCTTAAATTCTTAATCGAAAGAGATGATTCTGGATAACAACCATAACGAAGAAAATACATCAATTGCCATAATTTCTGCAATGGAAGGCTATCTTTCAGCCTCAGAGAGGTCATTACAATTCGCCCACTTCTCCTTAATGCAAAACCTTGTCGTTACATTATTAACGACCTTCTATCGAATGACTGGGGAAAGATCATATTCTGTTCTTCCTCTCTTTACAAAAGTTTTGCTTTCCATTCGGGAAGTATGGAGGCCATCATTTCCTGTCCCTGTTGCGTATTTCGTGCAAAGCGGATATCCCTGATGTGATGTTAATTGGACCACGGCCTTGAACTTCACCGTGATTGCTGTTTCTATAGCCTTCCACTGGTCGTGACTAACTGCAAAAAGTACAAGAGGGGAATCGAATGAAGGTTCTTTCCGCATGCAACAGGCGCACGCCAGAAGAATGATTTGCAGTTGTTCAGATAGTTGCCGGATTCGAACGATATGCAATACTTGATAAGAACTGAACAAGGATGCTTGGTTCCTTTCACACAGCATGTACAACGCGAAGAGCTTTGCTATAGCTTCAATAGCTGCCTCGCAAGTACAGTTATGAATCCGTTGCTTCCTCTGAGCGCTGCAGTGGCACATTAGGGTCGCACCTTGTGTTTCTCGGCACTTGTTGATCGATGATCATGTTATCCAAGCACTGGTAATTTTTTTCTTAATCGCCGCCAAATACTGCGTTACGGGTCTAAGGACATCGACGAGGTTCCTGATCAGTGCTTGAGGTGTGCCTAGACATACCTGACAGCGACTATTCAAATGTTATTATCACAGTCTCACTGCATAATTCCGTTTGTTCTTTGACTTCGAACGCACCACTACCCCATCCATGGCTTGTGCTTTAGCCCACGAGACACGCAGCTGATAACGCAGGTAAAAGCACCATAAGAGACAATATTGTACGAGCAATACATACACTAAGAATAGCAGTGAACAGTAGAAGCCTAGAAACTCTGTATAGCACACAGTGAACTATCATGTATACGTGCACCACACTAGAATATTTCCTGGTCGTTATCTAGAGAGAAATTATCACATACAGTTTCCGAAGCTTTGCATAATACTGAGCTCGAATTACTCAGTGAACTTACAATATGCATACGTACATACAGCTGTCCACAACTGACAACAGTGGATTGAAGTTATATATCATAGTTCGATCCCGGCCAAGGACGGTAGCAATGTGGGGGAGGTAAACATTATTACTGGCACCGTGTGTCGGAGATTTCCGGCGCACGTCAAAAGATCCCAAGGTGGTCTAAATTATCCGCAGTCCTACCCTGCGGCGTCGCTCATGATCGTAGTTGTCTCGCGACGTAAACCCACCAATTATTATTATCATACCTCATCACCATGACCAGACAACAAAAGGAAGAAGTATACGCATCCTCGTGCTGCACGCGTTAATGCACTGCTGCATTTGGAACGATAGTTGTCTCAAGCAAGCGCGTTTCCTGCAGAACAAGCCTTAGCGATGAGTTCTTCACCAGAGGACGAAACACAAGCCCCACAGCGAAAAACACGCTTTCTCCACGACGGGTCTGACAGTGGATCACCACGACTTTCGTCTCCAGCCTATTCTTCGCCCTACGCATACAGTCGTAGTTCATCGACCCACCCCGTTGCTGTCGGCACCATCTGCGAGGGATCCAGCGCTGCAGCTTCGCAGGTTTTACTTGACGATAAGGATGACAGCCTGTTGGAATACCGCGCTTCAGTGCTAAGAACGGCTAAAAGTGAAGAACCACTCCAGAGCCTGATTAACAACGGAGCGACTGTTTGCGTTTCGGAGACACAGCGAAGTCTTTCACCCATCTGCGAAATACAAGAGAGCAGAGCAGTAAGCTGCAGAGGAGACCAACCCATCGACAGTGTTGATGAGTATGATTACTACGAGGCTACAGAACGGGATCAGCAGCGTTCATCACTGTGCTATTCCGCAACCAGTACTCGTACCGAGCAGTCTTCAGCTGCTGCAACGGTAGCAAAATCCTCCTCGATCACGAAGGACGTCAGTTCAGGCAATGGTAGAAGGGATCGCACAGTACCAGCGGCGAGTTCCGCACGCAAGTTATTCACGCAATATTCTGATCATCCCGTCGATTTGCCAGCAGGTGCCGATGTCATTGAGCCTGTCCCACCAGCTGGACCAAAGGAAGGTCAACAGTCCCAGGTGGACTCAGCAAATCCGGAACACGATGAGGATTACGCAGGCAACTCGTCTAACGAATATCGTTTAAATCAAGAAAGGTCTCAAGCCCTGAGACATGGTAAGGAACGATCTTCCGGACACCCAAGCGAGAAAAGGCGGAGGAACAGAAAACGGAAAGATGTCAGAGAGCGCCTGTTTCCTCATTCTTCTGCCCCTGGTGGTATGCTTCGGTACGAACAGAAAACAGATCAAAGCGACGTTGATACCGTTTTGGAACAGGACAAGACAGTGGTGATTGATGAGGTATCATATACGTCGACGAGAAGTAGATTTATGGAGGCTGAGCGCGCTGCCAGCCCTGATCATCCCGTCGACTCTGAGCCTGTGTCAGTAAATGAACTCAATATTGAGGTAGTTGAGGATCCCGAAAACACAGCACTCATGAGAAGAGAGCTGTTCCTCTACCCTATCGCCATCTTGCTGTGCCTAGCAATCATGGCCATGTTGCTCGTGACCTACTTTCCTGCTGAGCAGTCCGTATTTCGTCGTTTTCTGGAAACGGTACTGAACAAAAGTCTCACGAACGCCCCCAGCCCTGAAGACCCACGACAGTCGCTCACTTGTGCTCCAGGAACATGCATCGGAGATCGCTCGTTGAATAACCTGCTGTCGTGGAACGTCGACCCGTGCGCAAACTTTTATCAGTTCGTCTGCGGCCGATGGAAGGGGCAGCAGTCGTCGGCTGAAAGTACCCTGCATGTTAAAACTTTCGATGAAGACTACGTCAGTCAGTACGAAGCTAGAATGCACGGCGCATTAACGAACGCAAAATACGGCGACAGCCTTTTCCTAAATCCGCTTCGAAGTCTCTTCAGGGAGTGCATGTCTACAGAGAAGCTCGAAGAGTCAGGATTGGATCCCCTGTTAGAGCTTCTAAAGATGACGTCATTGGAAGGATTCCCCTTCACACCACCCGTTCGAAACAGCTCCTCAGCCTGGGAAATCGCCGCAAAGGTTCTCAAACTCACAGGGGCTGCCGTGCTTTTCAAGGTGGACGTAATGCCGCACCCAGAGGATAACAGCGCCGATTTAATTACTTTGGATGTGCCCGACACTTATGTCAGTGTTGACGGCGGTGACATAAACCAGACAATCAAGAGTTACTACAGCACTGTGTATTCATCAATGAAATTACTCCACAAGGAGTTCATCCCTGCCGTCCACACTATGCAGGTCGTCAACCTGGCTTACAAGATAGAGCGGCTGGTCTCTACGAAGGAGGAGAAACCGCAGCGGCTCTTGGTGAACTTGTCTGCACACCCCGAACTGGCAACTTTCGTTGCAGAAATATTCAACGATACGTCCCTACCGGGGATCAGGAACAGGTCAGAGGTGGTGGTAAAGTATCCAAACTTCACTCTTGGGATTCTGGACCTAATTAAAAAAACTGACGCACATGTGACGATGAACCTCCTCGGCGTGCGGCTGCTAGTACAGTCTTCGGTATTCATCCCGTCAACCGACCTCGTGCAGCCGTACGCAACGCTGCTACTCGGCAAACGCACGGGCTTCATCTCTCGATGGAGACTTTGCGTTCGAGTAACGGAAAACACGATGCCGAACTTGTTTCTACTCGCGACTTTGTTTGAGATCCGCATTCAACCAGTGACCGAAGAGCTCTTCAAAATGGTCAAGAACATTGTTGACTTCGTATCCAAAAGTTTGGGGCTCCTCGTTTTCCTGGACGACGCGTCTAAGGCGGCAGCGCAGACACTGATTCTCGCTACTCAGTACAGAGTTCTTGGACCTGCTTGGCTGGAAGACAAGAAAGCCGTGGAAGATTACGTAAACGGGTTGCCCAAGATAGTGCCTGGTCAAGGCCTGATGTCGTATATCGCGCTCCGCAAATACGTATCTTCCAATAAATTGTCCCGAGGCTCGCTGGATCCTTGGAAGGCCTCAGTCTTCGACACGGACTGCAAGGTGCAAGAATGGCCTCGCGTAATTTATATCCCCACTCTGCTGTTCAACGTTTCACCGCGAACTCTGATAAAGGAAAATATGGCACTCCACCAAGCGCGAGCTGAAGTTCGGATGGCTGGCTGCATTTTAAAGATGTTGTTTGAAGCTGTTCCTGGTATCTGGATGAGTCTGAGCTCCGCGCGTGCAGTTGTCGAGAGACTCGCGTGTTTGCGTCGCCTGCACAGATCGGAACAAGATATGTCCATGCAGTTACTACAAGAAACAATAGCTCTTGAACTCTCATTCAGACGCTTCGCGGATATGACGCAAAGCCATGGCAACGACACACGTCATTCGTTCGTGCAAGTTGGAAGCCTCCGTCCCGAGCAGCTCTTCTTTGTTTATTCAATGCTTCCATTTTGTAAAACACATCCGAAGAACGACACTTATAACCCAGATGAAGAACAGCGCAAGAATACAGCATTCCAGAATGTACTGGATTTTCGTAAGACTTACAAATGCGCAACCTCATCACCTATGGATCCCCCCCGAAAGTGTCGTCTGTGGAAAACTTCGTAGATTTTTTTTTTTCGCGTATTGCTTCAACTATTAAAGTTGTGTGGGTAGCGTGTAGCGTCATTCTAGTCTTAGTGAATTGCAACAGTAACGATCAGTGAGCATAGGCCTAAGCCCTGAGGGTGAAAAAAAACAAAAAAAACTCGACACCCATTTGCTCGTTTCTCAGCCCATCACTTCCGTACTCTTGGGAGCGACTTCTCGACACTGGACCTCCGTCACGGCAAACTGGGCTATTTTCCTCCCATCACAGAAGAGAGATCTAGGCAACATGTGGGTCATTCTTTGGGGTTTTCCATGTATGGTCCTCCCCTCATTTCTAACCCCTTTGCATACTCGCTATGTGAGATATGAATCTTGTATTCTCCATTCTTCGCCCTGACAAGCGCTGTCCTATATATTTAGGCCATTGGTGGCAACAGAGAGCCTTTTATCTTCTGCCGGCGAAAGCCAGCTGTTTCAGGCCGTCGACTGTAGACTCTTGAATGGTGATCAATAGACTCATTGTACGCTGAACGAATTACTCATCTGTGACAGGAGATAGCAAAGTTGCTTTTTTTTCTTATTGAATATGGTTATATACGAGGGGGCTCGTACGAAGAACACTCCGCCAGAGAAAAACTGTCGCGCACTTCGCCATACTCTTGGGACCAAGAGCTATGGCAAGAAGAACGGACTCATTTCTGCTACGCCATAACTCGGAGGAATCTCAAACGTCGGAGCTTCTGTACCCGTCCGTACGCCTTGGCAGGGGAACAAACCCAAACAGAATTCTCGGCGCGTTGAGAATAGTAATGGGAGTGATTTGACATGCATGTGACATTGTATTGGCAGTACAGTTCTGGAGACAAGAACAGCAACAGCCCGAATTATTCCCGTCATTATCACGTTACTTTGCACCAGGTTACTGCTCCGAAAATAGCGCCTGATCTTAACCCACATTCACGGAGTAACTGGTTAAAAGGAAAAGGCTAGGCCCGAGATATGCATAGGGCATCTTAGTAGTTTCATTTTTACCAATTCCAGTGAAATACGGGAAGAACGTCACTGCCATCGTCTCACTACACTGAAAGGCAGATGCTGGAAATGTCCCACATGGTAAGTTCAGTACAAGAAATTTCAGGATAACCTTCTTGGGGCAAACATAATGAAAACACCTGTTTCGAGGCTTTGCGAGGGGCTTTGCGCAACAGAAAAAGTCTGCCAAAGTCAGGGTAGGCTGCTAATCAGCCACTGTGGTATACAAATGAGCCGAAGGGTCTACCACAGGAATTGGCAGACTTTCACTGGAAGACTTGTTGGAGTATCGTCTCAACAAAAGACTGGCCGCAGAGATCGGGCATTACGAGAAACCTATTATGTCCTTATTGTGGGCGAACGGACTCCAATCAACATATATTACGGGACTGCGTGGTATCGAAAACATTGAGGTTTTTGGTAAGTCGAAGATTATTTCTCAGGCGCAACAAATTTTGAACACAATTTGTTTCTTTTCTACGGCAATGGTCATGTCGAAGGGATTGGGATGAGGCATAGCGAAGTTGTCCTACAGAACCTGTTCTAGGTGATTGACATATTTTTGGGGCTGTCACACAGTCCTGTGGATATGTCAACCACTTATCTATTTTTGTACACATACCCAGGACGATTAAATATCCACTCATGTTACATAGTGTATATAACGCCATTGTATATTGAGCCCATAATCAAGCATTCAGTCATTGGAAGTAAGTCCCGGCCGGAGTTCCCGCAGTGAACTGCGGCTATTTAACATGCTATTTTAGTCATATTCGGCTAAAAAGCCAACAAAAGAGAACTGTGGAGAGTAAATAGGACTGCTTGCGAGGCGTGGTCGAGAATAGCCTGCTTACCAAAATAGCTTTTTTTTTAACCTACAAGGCTGCAATAGCAGTAACTGACCCCAATTCCACATCGTTAACTGGAAAGTTATGAAGCGTTCCGCCAAGCATATGAGACTGATCGTTCCGATATCCCTCTTTCACCTTTGTTCCTCAAAATCTATGTGGAAGCAGTAAAGGAAAGAACAATGAATAAATCGCTCGGTAGATCACTTGATATGAGCGGAAAATGATTGATGCGAGATCGCGATAAAAGGTGCGTACTTTCAACTTAGCTGTCAATACCAGCCCAAACAGCACAATGTACTGAAACTTGGGTGCAGTAGGGGTGGCCGTCAGGTGTCTTATCTTTTTGTCGCTGTCTTTCTGACGTGCCGCGAACTTGAAAAGCAACCTTGATCCATCCGTCCACCCCTATTGCACCCGAATTTCAGTACATTGTGCTGCTTGGGAGGTCTCAATTCTGCAATTGCCGAAATATCCCAACCTTGAAATCTACGTTGTCAAAATAAATCCCAAACATAACAATGGTAATCGTGAAGGAACATAAGCTAGATTAAGCCATTAAATTATATATGGACCCCTCCCAGCGTAATCTCACAATCGTGCACGGGCTGAACAAGATGATTACTATGCACCTTATAATTATGCACGAACTTAATTCAAAGATTCCTAATCCAGACGCTAACCCTCTTCTGGAAATAGCCTCGTTCCCTAAAATCCTTTAACGGAAAGTCCGAGCATAAGTACTACCATCGGAGTACGTGGATTGTGGAAGATTTATTTCTTTAAATATGAGAGCCCATCGTTACGCCGTGATTTGCCTTTAAGGTTGCATTCTCAAGGTCGGTGCTTCAGACCGAAGTTTGAACTGACTGTGAGTTGACCAATTACGCCGCTTGATTGTTCCACAAAGTATTGAGTAAGATATGTTTTGAAATCTTAATATCCGTAAAATGAAGACGTTAGCATCTTCATAGCTGTAGCTGGCTACACTATATTAGTCTACCAAGTATTAGTACTATATTAGTCACTAAATGCAGCACTTCAAAGACACAGAAGTTAAAGAAAAAAAAGCGTCACGCATACCATGCACGAGAATCGTCGGTCCTCAGTGTTCATCCCTAGTAGCACAATGTACTGAAAGTCGGGTGCAATAGGGGTGACCGTCAGGTGGCCTATCTGTTTATGCTTCCTATCATACATACCGCAAGCTGGAAAAGCAATCTTGATCAACCCGCCCACCCTAAACACCTGACTTTCAGTACATTGTGCTACTAGGGACCGTTTGCAGAAGGTTCCTAAGCGAATTTCTCAGGTGAACAGATAAGAAGACACGTCTGTCGAAAGCGTTGTTTTGTTTTGTTTGTTTGTTGTTTTTCTAAGCAGGAGCAGATAGGCACATGGATACCCATGTCATCTCTCGTCAAAGCAACGTCGCATAAGTAAAAGCAAATAAAAAGCTCTAACTCTAAAGGCATTGCAAAATCCGATGTCGTCTGCTTCATTTTGGATTGTTCACGTTCTCGTACTTCTCTTCGTGAGCCTTCACATGGCAGATATTGAACGACCGAGCTATATACTCGGTCTGACACTTTATTTCGCTCAATCCTTTCCTTTTCTTGATGTCACTATCGTCATCCTTTATTCTACATTATGAAGTTATTTTGTCCCTGTTATCTTACTGTTATCAATGTGACTCA
>JARGYV010078380.1:0-11753 GCA_029532675.1 Ornithodoros moubata | reverse complement strand
CCGCGTTGATTAGGATGTCTTCTATAATCTCATTGTCGTCTGCTACGTTTCCTCTCAACTCCGCCGCCATGTCGACCCGCGCCGTTCCAGAACCTTGGCTGCGACTCTTTTGGTCACGTGACATAACTCTGTCACGTGACCTACTCTACCCGGCGAGTTGGTTTTGGAACGCACCCGTAAATATCTCGTGACCTTTTAGCCTCGGTTCCAAATCGGTGCATATACTCCGGGAAGACGAGTCGGTTCGAGAGTAGTTTCGTTTCAAAATGGCTGCTGCCGCTGTTGTGGGTAGGTCACGGGTTCCTCTAAACTTGGAGAAGCAAAAAGATCGCCAAGTTTTGAAGCAACCTGGTAAGAGCACATAACTTATGGTGAGGTACTTTTTTCGTACAGCAGGTTTTATACATGTGTACACTTGTACAGGCCTATTTGTTTGACGACAGTGTACACGCTCAATCGGTGAGGCCTAGCTATAGCGTAGTTTTGCAGACGGAGTTTTTCTGTCCAGCTGCTCCGAAAATTATTTCTGGTTGTAAATACAATATAATTACTAGCCCTATTTGGAGAGAAGTGTACGTGAACTGCTCACATGGGGCATGATGTGCGTGGAACGCTCCTCTAGGCAGTGCCGGGGAGCGATGAGTTGCGGTTTTGTGGTTGCGCAAACGATGCTGGTTTGTTGACATTGTTTCAAAGCCCTTTTCGTGCTATTGTGGCTCGTCTTCTCTCGTTGAGAAATGCGGGACATTAGGTGGAATGAGTTTGTCGCGTGAGATTTTGCCTTGTCAAGTCTAGAAGTAGGAATCCTAGTGCCTAGCGTTGGACGTTTTACAAGTGAGATGGAAATCAACAAGCAGCAGGATTACATTGAGCCGTAATGCTCGGAGCGAGTCTGGCAAGTGTCTCAAAGGTGGCGTTGTTGGAGCTGCTGATTGTTTTTCTTCGTCTTCTCTGCTGCAGTGTTATGACGGACCATCTGTAATTTTGTATTTGGAGTTGCCTAGATAAGGTTTTAGAGATGAAGCTGTAGCGCACAAGTGCTTTTGAGATTGACTTTGTGCATAGAAGAGATTGACAGCAGCTTAATTAAGGTTGCGGGAGGAGCAGAGCTGTGAAAAAGCCACACACTGCTTTGCCCTTTGGCGCATGTTAGAGTTTGGTGAGTGTAATACATGGGACTGTTTTTCCAGTTGTATCGGCAAAGGTCGAGGACCCGAAAGAAAATGAGGAGGACGTGCAGGCCCGCGTGCAGAGCATCCTGGACCTTGGCCAGCAGCTCAGCAAAGAGGGAAAGGCTAAAGGTAGCAATCCCGTTGTAGGATCTCTCGGTCGAGTAATTATCCCGATACAGAAATTTTCTCTCGAGCCACTTTCTGTCAATTTTTCATTTTAGAAAGCACAATTCCTCGAACGGTAATTGGGTTTTAGGACGTTCCAAATGCCGGGATATCTGCAATTTTTGGTGTCCCGAAATTTTTTCACGAATCCCCGCGAAACTTGGGGGCCAAAGCACCGAACGCTTCCAATTTTCCGTCGGCCCGTTTTTGAATGCGGGCCTCAGAAGAAATGTTTGAGCTCATTGACACTTAGTCGTGACTAGAGGTGAGCAAAAGAGAATGTCATTAAATAGGTCATCACATTAAATAGGGATTTCTAGAAAGCAACAATTATTTGGTGTATTGAGTGGCCCACGAGTGCAAGAATAGTTGCAATGCAGTCGATGCCACCACAATGGGAAAAGTGAGGAGTTGCTTTCCTTGATCCAGAGCTGGGCCAGCTGATAAAGTCGACGCGGCCCTTTCTGAATTTGATCAGCAAGGCGAAGGCTGCCAAGCTGGTGCGGGCCTTGGTGGACATGTTTCTCGACATGGAGGCTGCCACGGGACTGGAGGTGATCTTTGTTTCCTTTATGTTATGGAGCGTTGAAACGTGGCTTTTTGGTTACGTTATCTTATCCGTCAGGGTGCGCCAGTGCTGCAGAGTTTTTGAACAGATATTTTCTGCCACCGTTCGTGAAATGCATTGTTTATGATGATGCAGTGTTTTTAACTAGTGTCAGCTACGTCCGAAAAACATTTGAGTGAATAGATTTCTTGCGGACCTATGCGTTATTGAAATAGGTAGGTTACTTAAATTGAAATGTCGGTCTGCACTGTGAGAGGCAGCGTAAAAGGGCTTAATTAATTAATTAGGAGTGTTCATTGTTAGTGACGTGGTTATCTGTCCTCAGGTGGAATTGTGCAAGGAATGCATTGACTGGGCCCAGAAGGAGAAGCGAACTTTTCTCAGACAGTCCTTAGAGGTGAGTTGTTTCAGCTGTGCTTGTCTGAAGATGTCAATATTTCTAAAATGACATCGTTTGGGGAATGTTGTAAGGTGCACATTGCTGCTGTGACGTATATTTCAGGCTCGCCTAATTGCGCTGAATTATGACACGGGACATTACACGGATGCCCTGGCCCTGGGTAAGTACCCGGGAACTTTTACGAGCCGTGTTGTTTAGTGGCACTCGCAACCTCTTCCGGCCAAGACATTGACACACGATTTGTTGACAAAATTTGCCAAGAATAACTGGTGCCCACTCCATGTTCTCTAGCATAAATGTTGCCAGACAGAAACCAGTGGAAACAGGACAACCTCTAAGGGCGGAGAAATGCATCTGTCTGGGAACTCTGTGGGGCCCGTTTTTAGTCGTTCACATAAATGTTGACTCGCCAGAAGCAGCCTTGGGTCACTAAATTGTATTTACTCGAGTAAGGCCCTCACTTTTGAGCAAGAAAACGAAGCCAGAGTGCTCCGTTGGAGACAACCACCCGGCGAGTGACTTTCATGTGCGGCCCACATCTTTAGATTCCTATCTATTGTCTTCCAGCCATACACAAACAACTGCACCGTGCGGGTCAAACCCTAGATCGGTGGCCGTCTAGAAGCTTCAAATGCAGACGTCGCTCGGTCGAGCGGTACGGGGGTGCATGATTGGAAGGGACCAATTAGGGTTAAATAAATGTTTTCGTGGGTAGCAGGCTGGCTCAATTTTTATGTGAAGCAGGTGGGTGGGTCTCACATAAGTAAATACGCTAAGTGCTGCTGTAAATAGAGACAGAGTTAAAGGGGGGGAGAGCATTTTGCATTGTCGTGCCCAGGAAGGGACACCGGCCAAGGTTATTCGGGACATAATTTTTATCTTTTAAAGCGAGATTCCCGTACGCAGGATAATGTTTGGTTTGTAAATAGTATAGCGGCACACGGGATCGGTTTTAGCCGAGGACCACCCGTAAGCTTTGCCCATTTGGTCCCTTTTGCCACGGTCACATTAGAGTGCTCGAAGCAGCGGCAAGAAGGGGAACATTTTGATCGGAAAGAGGAAAAAGGATGCGGAGAGTTGGCGGGTGTCTGCCCAAACGGAAGTCCTTTTCCCGAACCAGCAGTTCCTCCGCTCTGGGTAGCTTCTAGAAATACCCACCCAGGCCCGAGCTCACCTATTCCCGGTTCCAAATGTCGGCCATCTCGTGCCCTATGGTACGCCATTCAATCTATAACTGATCCTCCTGATGGGGTGTAAACAATGATCGTGGTAAGTGGTTAGAATCGTTTTCTGTTTGCGCTGCAAAGAGCGCCCAACGCGTAACCTGCACGGAGGCCGGGGACGGCAAACCGAGGAACGCCGCAGTCCTTTGAATGAGATGCAACAGAGACGTCATCCGAGAACTGCCAGAATTACAGCGTAAGAAGGCGACGTGGGAAGAGGCCGGCGTACGCTCTATAAAGGGAGATATTTCTGTGGCTCTATGGAACCAGAATTGAGCAAAGGGACGCCGCAGCGACGTTCGAGTACTCCGAAGCCGCCACGTTCACCGTTTGCATCGGACGGAGAGGATGGGAACGAGATGGATGGATTGGTAGCGCACTAGGGGTACAACACTCTGGCATTTGACGCCGGGAATGAGCAGAAACGATGGACCTCGGGCCATTCGATAACTACGCGCTACAGAGAGCGCAGCCCACGTTTCGGACTATGTGGGACGTGTCGTTAAGTAGGAACGACCGCGAGCTGAAACCTTGCACGAGATGCTAACGTACCGTGCACATCACGGGCAAAGTCTGCCGTTGGTTCCCCGCGTCTCTGAAGCGGTATCGCACGCGCAAGAAACAGACGGCTACGCTGCGGAACGAAAGTTGGGCGTCTCTCGGCACGTCAGTTGAGACGACGACGTGGCACGATCTTGCGGTGCAAAACGCTCGGAGGCCCCACATAGTCCTGCGCCACGATATTACTGCTTGCGCATCTAGGAAGCGCCGGCACCATTCGGATGACGACGTGTGCCACGGCAGCGCAAGAGGAGTCGTCTTCTCGCGAGAGATAAATACCAAAAATGGGGAGGTGGACTTACTTTTGGGTGAATGGCGGACCGTGTTGAAATACGGTTGGTGCTGAAATGGCTATAGCGGTAGGTGTACTTACCCTATGACACAGCCTACGTAATGTTCATTTATTTTGCCAGAAGGCATTGGAGGGGAGTGGCTAGAAGAAATGAAAGTCACGTAGCGTTCTCTGTAGAAGCGTTCCCTATTGTGGGTGGATGTGCGAGCAACAAAGGAGGAGGGGAATAATTGGACTAGGCAATTGTAAGTTCCAGCCTTCTGCTTCCAATATGCAGTCAATGCCGGCGGAAGAAACGGAATCCCCAAAGAGTCCAAAGTTGTACGCGAATGTGTCTCTCGTTTAGGGCAAGACCCGCGGTTACCATCTTCGCTCGAGTTGGCATTAATGAATGCTGCGCTAGGGAAAGAAATTTCCCCGGTGACACAGTGCACGTTCTTTTAGGCCAGGGAACTCCTTTACCGGCTCTGCACTCGAGTGCCGGAAATTCTCAAAGCCGTCGAAGGTACGTCGCCGTGGGATAATTGTGGAGGGTTTCTTTTCGCGCGTCCGGGTACCGTTCTCGTCCGAGGAAGCCCGGCTCCGCGACCGGACGACGATGGCGTGCACGTGGAGACAATCACGGAGCGAGCGGAGGTTCGTCTACCTCGGTGGTGCTAGTGGAGACTGTATCGTCTGGATAATGCCCTCCAAGTACCTGGTGGAGGAACTGTCGAAAGTACCAGGCTGCGAAAGGCACAATTTGCAACAGACAAAACGGGGCATCTCCGTCGGGCGCCACAAATTTGGTGATGTGCCCGCACGAGGTCAATTTTAGCACGGCACCGTGAAATTTTGAAGAAAAGTCTGGAAGCAAAAGTCGGGCAGGGGATGAAAGAGTGGGGAAATTTTTGTTTTGCAGCAGTGGTTGTGAAATGAAGCTACACTTTGACAGGCTGTGTTTGTCTTTGGTGGTAAGAAACTGCGGATGACAAAAAGTGTCTGTCTGGAAAGGGGGAAACATTTGTGAGGTGTGTTCCTCTCTGCATGTTGGGGCCAGGCAGTAATGATGTGGAGCTCTATCTACCTAGTTGTTTCCTGCGTTCGGATTACGTTCGTGAGCGGCTGCTCTCGACTGTGCCGTTTGACGGTTGGCAGGTGACCTTATTAGTGTAACTTTTATCTTGCAGGTAGTACACTGCTGAAAGAACTGAAGAAAATGGACGACAAGAATCTTCTGGTGGAAGTGCAGCTCCTGGAAAGCAAAGTGTACCACGCCCTGAGCAACCTTCCACGAGCCAGGTATGCCTAAACCCTATTTGAGCAGCAATTCCTCCAAGACCCTCCAATTGGGAAACTTTGGCAAGTGACGTAGACTTTGAGATGGAGTAACTTACGTCCAAGGTGGTGCACCCGAGTAAGAGTTTTGTCTGGCAGAAAAGTATCACCAGTGAGAGAACACTGGAGAATGGGAGGTGCAAAAAGAAGGTGCATTGTAAGAGGTGGTGAATTTGTTTTGCCCCGTGCGTTTTAGAGCGGCCCTGACGTCGGCACGAACTACGGCCAATGCCATCTACTGCGCCCCCAAACTCCAGGCAGCGCTGGACATGCAGTCCGGAGTGCTGCACGCGGCCGACGAAAGGGACTTCAAGACGGCCTTCTCGTACTTCTATGAAGCGTTTGAGGGTTACGACTCCGTGGACAGCCCCAGGGCACTGACTGCGCTCAAGTACATGCTCCTGTCCAAGATCATGCTCTCTGCGTGAGTACCACCGGCGTCGGGAAGGTGGACGAGAGAGACGAGCGTTTTTGGTCGTTGCAGCCCGGACGACGTGCAGTCCATCGTGATGGGGAAGTTGGCCCTGCGCTACTGCGGGCGCGAAGTGGACGCCATGAAGGCCGTCGCCCGGGCCAGTCACCGTCGTTCCTTGGCAGAGTTTCAAGAGGTGAGAATTTTGCTCGAGCGTGCTAATCATTACTTTCTCCACCTTTTTCAATTTCTGGCATTGGAAGGGCATCTCTGTGGCCCGTCTGTTCGTCGATCTCGGAATTTTGTATAAAGCTATCCGCGAACACAATTTTATGCCTTTACGAGTGATGCTTGAATGTAGGGTCATAATGCAAGTAGTGAAATGCAGATGGAGTACTGATATCAGGAATTGGCTGTTGAGCAAGAGGGGGGCTGTGATATCTGCTAGCAGACGCACACCCAAGTGGGTAACAAAGGAGCATTTCCATTCTACTCTGCTTTGGAGTCCAAATAGGGTAGTCTTCCAGCAATTGTTACACGGTGGCACTGTCAAGAAAGGCACTTTAAATTGTGCTTGGAGACAGAAAAGGTATTTGTTCTCAATTTGCACAATGGGAGGAAGGAAAGAGGGAAAAGGCAACTTTTTCCATCTCTGGCCCATACCCACAAGAAAATAGTGTTTTTCTTTACATGTGGAAGAGCTCAAGGGCAGTTGATTGTGCTATCAGAGTAACTAGCACAAAATGGGCATTTTCTCCTCGTGCCCAGCATGAAATGGTGTCTTCCCGTTGAAGCGTTTTTGCGTATTTTATTGCCAAAAAGCAGCAATAGGGGTGGCACGAAAGTCACCGCGTGAAAAGAAACACGAGCGGAACAAAGGGTGTCTAGCTCCGAAGAAGCTACGTTGCCGAGGACTGGCCCGAGAATTGCCAGGGTCGGGTGCGGTCGTGGACGGCGTGCAACTCTGGAAGCGATGCACGGGTTTGTACGACGCCTCGATAAAAGCTACCCTTAGAGGAGGACGGATGCATGGAATCTCGGCTGGAGTGACGGGGAATTGGGTCATTTTTTTCTAGCAACTTTGTGTCATGGAAAGGGCAGAAAGAGACTCTCCAAGCAGGAGAGGAGGCGTGGAAGCCTTTGCCGTACGGCAATTTTCTCGAGAAGCGGTCCACTCGCGGGAATGAGTTTGGTACGCCAGACGCTAGGCCGGGCTTTCAGATAGATGGGATAAATTGTTAACGAGATGTTTTGCGTACACGAAAGATAGGTAGCTACATTTCCCAGACGAGGGCCTTCGTCGCGATAAAAAGAACGTTGTGGCGCGGAGCATTAAGCGCGCTACGACAGAAAAGGGAAATCCACGGTTGCTTTGGAAATCCATCTGTATAGTCGACGTCTATTACATCTAGTGAACTAGGGAAACATTCTTGCTTGGAGATGTGGGCAGCCAGCATTTTGGATTTGGGGGAAAGTCCCAATTGAAGTGTTATTTTTCTTTTGAGTGGCTGGAGGAGGCTCAGGGGAGTGTATTGCCAGCAGCACCTTCGATAAAGGAAGGTCTGCAAACTGAATCTGATTCTGCACCTCTTAAAAAGACTCTGGTTAGCCGTGTACCAAGACTGAGACCTTGAGCAAGCTTGCTGTCCTCTTTTGAGTCATTAAAAGTGAGAGAAAGGGTATGACGTGAAGGAGTCTGCTCCATTTCTAACGACCCGAAGGGGTTTAAGGTCACTGCATAAATGGAGTTGCTTACGTACTGAGAGACAGAATTGAAATGTTTCAGGCTTTGAGCCAGTACAAGAAAGAACTGGTGGAAGACCCAATCATCCAAGCCCACTTGGACACCCTGTACGACAACATGCTGGAACAGAACCTGTGCCGCATCATTGAACCTTACTGTCGAGTCCAGGTAGGCCCTTTGCTACCGAGCGCACTACCGAGCGTTTTACTCGACCGCCGTTTTATCGTTTTTAGGTGGAGCACATCGCGACCACCATCAGGTTACCCATGGTAAGTTGCTCCGTGCAAAATAGAAGCACCGGGAGATTGTTCGCCGTTAAGAATACTTTGGCCGCGATTGGGATTAGTTCCACCGTGACTATCCTTTGGGACCACAATGATGTCTCCGGATGATGTAGGCAGGATTGCTGCGACGTAATTTGTGCAGCCTCGCAAGTTGTTGGCAAATGCGGAAGCGTGGGTGAACATTTGTTTCCTTTGGTACCAAACCTCGTCCGTTGTGGCACTCCCATCTAGGCCTCACCGCTTGCACGGAAATACTTTACAACATTGCCACCGAGTAAGTGGAACCTCGACGCGTGGGATAACGTTTCCTCGTCCCACAAATTTTTCCCGTGCACCACCAATCTTCTCGTAGGAGCAGAGCACGTTTTTCTTGGTCCGTCGTACTTCTCCTTTCCCAGATGCTACATTTCTAGCAAGGGCTAATTTTGCAGTAAAATTGCATGCAGCAGAGAGAGAAACGAGAAGAAAGCGGTCCAAGGTCGAATCTGGCACGGCTTCCCCGCCGGCCCGACCGCATCGCGCGCGTGGATCAGTGTCCGCCGGTCAAAACGTGCGTTGCGCACGATACGAAACCATTCAAAATGCGTGCCATGTGTAGTGCCAAAGCCGGCCGAAACGATAGTTTTGCCAAGTCTGGCACGGGAGACGTCGGGTGGCACGGGAAGCTTGGAAGAGTTTGTGCACGTGGACGACGGTTTGATGACGGACACTCTGTGGAGGAAGTGTCTTCCGCAGAGGTACGTGGGGGGGGGGTCACCGACGGGACCAGAGCCTTCGTTTCGTGGGAATGCAATCCCAAATCGGTGTTCTTTGAGGCAGCCTAGAGAACAGTTACTGTAAAGTTTAGATGTTCCCGCGTCTTACGTTTCCCTCGGAAAGCGCACGATGGGCGTTGACGGTTGAAGCAAAATATGGCATTGCAAGGTTTTGCGAGCAAAATAGTTTCTGAAGGACTACCGCAAGGGGCTTCCACCAAAGGAAAGACTCTGTTTGAGTTGGCCCACATGCAATTTTGACCCTGCCTCTTGTTTATTGTAATTTGAGCTCCGTGGAATGTGTTCGATGCAATGTATTGGTTACTGTGGAACATAATGATATCTTTTAGTGTTGCGTGTCTACTTGTTCCAAGTGAAAGAAAATTACAAACTAGGATGGAGACTGGAGTTAGAAATGTGAACTCTCGAGTCTTGGGCACAACTCGGGCAGAGACTGAGGTTTCCTCATTGAAAAGTCTTTTGTATCCTTTCTTTCTCCAGTTTTTAGCTGTCAGTACACGACTCTAGGGTCCAGGCTTTGCGAGTAAATGTTTGTCAAAAGCTTTCTGGGAGTATCTCTATCTGGGAGGAAGCATGGTTAAAAATGTACGAGCCATTCCAGTTGACACGGAATGCTTGAGTATTTTAGCACACGTCCTTCACCTTTTACAGGAGAAAGTTGAAAAGAAGCTCTCCCAGATGATTTTGGACAAGAAATTCAATGGTGAGTGCTTTTTCCCATAGGCTTTGTTGGGAATTTCTTAGATTGAAATAGTGGCTCTTTTGATATTGGAAGCAAGTGCTTCCCTTCTGTCATTGGTTGGGGACAGAAGCTGCTCTTGACTTCCAGTGAGTACGGCTCAAGAGTCAATCTTCAAAGTGCGTTGCAATGTTTGATGCAAGCGATGATTGCCTCAGTCTCTACTACGACTGCCCAAAGTGACGAGAGCTGCTTTTCTGTCTGGGCACGACGTTTCTGTCACGGACGAGTGAGCGAGAGGTCTTCCCTACCTCGAGACGACGGCTCCACCGAGAGCGTTATCCGCCTTTCTACCTCCGCCTACCAACGAAGGTAGAAATGAGACCCCAATGGAAGGACCCATCTGGTCCGGTCGATCACAATTCTGAGAGAAAGATGCAAGGATGAGTTGATCGATAATTTCAGTCGTAGCGTATTGACAAAGTGGCATACCTTTTCTTATAACTGAAAAAAAAGAAGCGCAAAATAATTGAATTGTGAACAAATATCAACTTGCACTCACTTGTATCGCAGCTGGGCTTTATCTCGTCCAGCTTAGGATTTTTTGTCCTTTTCATTGTCCTCGGTGTGGGGTAGGGAAGCCTCGAGCAATTGCAGCTGTAAACTAACACTAAATATAAGGCACCTTTTAAAAACGTTTATGGATTGAGGGACGCTCTCTGGTGAGGCAGTCCTGTCTGACAGCCGTAGGGGCAATGCGGAGAAAGGATCATGAACTCCCGATACGGTTTTTGTCCTATTTTACCTCGTACGGTAAATAAAGGCGTACATTACGGAAACTTTTTGCATACACGTGAGTGTGCGCACCACAGCTTCAAAACTAAATGTGCCAGTAAAAAATAAATTGTACTTAATGTACCCAACCCTTGTGCAAAAGAGTTAACTGTGGCAGGCTTGCCATAAGCAAGAGGTTAATTAGTTGTTGTGTGGCAGGAATCTTGGACCAGGGTGCCGGTGTGCTCATCATCTTTGAAAAGAGTGTGGTGGACAAGACGTACGAAGCGGCGCTAGAGACGATCCAGAGCATGGGACGTGTGGTTGACTCTCTCTACCACAAGGCCAAGAAGCTCTCTTAGAGCATCCTTGTACATAGAAGTGAACCCTCTGTCCCATTGGTTGAATAAATTGTTTGACAACTTTTTGATTTCACACAAAGTTTGATAAATGGAACACGAGCGGATTCCTTCTCCCGTTTGTTATTCACTCTAGGATGCATCGCACGGACAGCTACACAGACATAGATCTCTAAAAGTAATAACATTAGAGGTCTCAAAATTAGTTACACTGGGAAAGGAATGAAATTACTTGTCAATCACTTAATCTTTGACACGTACACCAACAGCAGAACAAATAGCTTGGACACATTTTTAACAGCCAGGTGTTTGAGTGCACTATTGAATTGGGTTTGTCTCACGTAATATGTATTTGGTGTAATAGAATTATCTGCTGCTGTGTAACTAGCAAACGCTTTATTAGCCTACTTGGCTACATTGCGTCTCGCAGTCACACTACAACTGCCCGACTTGGGCTACGCGTCGGCTCATAAAGGAACGGCGGAAGCTTCTGGTAGTGACGCGCTGCCGGTGGTTTACCGAAGGAGCTAGAACGATCGCGATGTCGTTATCGTAGAGCGGGGCTCTCTGCTTGCCGTCGAGGGTCTTGCAGTGACTGTTATCTGATAAGCTTCGCGGCAATATGATGGTGTATTTAGTAAAAAAATGGAGATTTAAGATGGCGAACTTGCGGCGGGCTCCTCCGGTACGATCGGTGAGTGAATTTTTGCCGTCCATTTAATGTCGCCGGTGACCGTCCGTTAATAATTGCACCCGAGAAGGACGTCTCTTCCCGTGGCAGCTCTCACGGGAGCGCCTGCGGGACATCCTCTGGTGTACAACTGTCGTCCTATGTGGGAAGGTGGGGCCCAAAGGAACATTCAGCCGACACCGTGGGTCGTGGCGGCTTTGAGGGGGGACAATAGGAGGGTGATTCCACGTCGGATCAGGCCGGATGGTCCGGTCGACCTCTGCGATTTTTTTCTCTCCAATATATGTTGAAGCCTAGTGCTTAGCAAGCACATGACCGGTGGAAGTAGCTGAAAAT